>MU747469.1:0-28864 GCA_026770625.1 Nicotiana glauca
TATAAAATAATAAGGAAATCATTTTATTGGGAATTTTGGGAATAATTTGCTTAGGGCAAAAATCACGTGCTCACAATACTCTCTCTAAAAGATGTCCGAAAATTGAGTTCTTGTAATGGAAGTTGTCTCAGCCGGACTGTTCAACTTGTAAGCACTCCGCTGCTCCTCGGAGATGTAAGGTAGTGAAAGAAACCCAACTCGACTCTGCTATGTCCAAAGTGCGGATGATACGATGGCACTCCTACAGAAATCCCTGAGCATCCTCTGATGCTAGACCACTAAATGTAGGAGGGTTGTGCTTATTATACCTTTCAAGCCTATGCTGCTCCTCCTATAAAGTTGTTTCCCTACCCTCGGGCTGAGCTGGGGATGTAGGTGGTACTGGGATAACCTTTTAAAACTGATCAACCTGAAGTTGTTACTCTGTGGTGCGGGCAGCGGGAGTCTGTGATCCTCCCATGGCCTGAGATGTGGCCAAAGCAAGGGGAATCAACGCTGCCTAAGCTAGAGTGTTGTACATGCTCATGAACTGTGGAAGGGTCTCCTCAAAATCTGGAATAGTAATAGTAGGCGTATCAGTCACATGTGCTCCGACTGGAGCTACTGGTGGCTCCTCTACAACAGCTCGCATGGGTACTATGGTTGCACCATGTGTATATCCTTGGCTTCTACTCCATACCCGACCTCGGGCGGCTCTAGTAGGGGCACGGGTGCCTAGTCATCTCCAGTAGCACGTGTCCTCACCATCTTTGAGAGAATAGAAGACAGAAGTTTAGAATTTAGATGTCAATAATCTCGCATGATAAGGAGTCAAATAAAGTGGAATTTTCCTAACAGTTCCATATCCTCCCAAAGATAAGTACAGATGTCTTCGCACTGATCTGCGAGACTATAATAAATCGGCTTGTGACCCACGACTCCTATGAACCTAGAGCTCTGATGCAAACTTGTCACAGCCCAATTTCTCCCTCCGTAAACTGTCATGATGGCACCTTGTATCTACGACTAGGTAATCCTAACATTGCGAAAATAAAATGAAATCACAAACATAACAACTAACAGATATAATTAATAAGAGGAAACAGTGCTACTCGACATATACAATAATCATCTTTCCCAAAACCCAGAATGTCACAATATCACAAGCTTCTAAGAGTTTCTAACTGCTCTATACATCTATGATTAAAGAAAACAAGGGAAAAAATAATACAAAGGGATAAAAGAGGAATCCGAAGTCTGCGGACGTGGGCAGTTGTATTTTAAAGTCTCGTGAGGCAGCAACCACATAGCTAGACTCGAGGCTGACATCTAGTACCTGGATCTGCACATGGAAAATATTAGCAGGAAAGGGCATGAGTACACCATAACGGTACCCAGTAAATGCCAAGCCTAACCCCAATCGAGTAGTGATGAGATCAGGTCAGGGCCCTATTAGTACAAATATAATGAAATAAGATAGAAAGAAATATTACAGTAAAATAAATACGAAAATCTAACAAGAATAGAATTCAATGAAAGACAACATCTCAGAACATACTAAAAACAATAGGAGACCTCCCGGAATACCGTCCCGTAGTCCCAAACGTAAATGTACAGGGGGAATATCCTGGAATACCTTTTCGTAGTCCCAAAGTAAATATGCAGTGCTAAAGGATCTCCCAGAATATTGTTCTGTAGTCACAAAGTAAATATGCATTGCAGAGGGATCTCCCAAAATACAGTTCCGTAATCCCAAAGTAAATATACATCTCAACCAATATAAATAACAGTCACAGAAGAAAAATCTACCATTTAGATTAATTTCAAATAAAAGAAAACCAGGTAATTTCACTAAACATGTAGGCATGGTTTTCTAATCTAAATAAGATAGTACATACACTAGTGTAATTCAAATAAGGAGAAAACAAGTTATAACGTAGTGAAAAAATGGAGTTTTACAACAAATAGCCCATGTACGTACTCTTCACCTCACGTACACGACGCTCATATATCAGTCAGTACCAACTCCTAAGGGGAGTTTCACGACACAAGGTTAGGCAAGCCAGTTACCTCGAACCAAGCTCAAATATATCCCTAATAATGCTCTTTCCACGAATATCTGGCTGCGAGTGGCCCAAATCTAGAAAAACCAATTACATAACATAAATATAGCTACAAGAAACTAATCAAGCTAGCGAAATCAAATCTAAGGCAAGAAATTCGAAAAATACCCAAAAAGACTTCTAAGGCCCACGTATCGAGATCAAGTAAAATTTACAAAATTACTCAAATTTGATATTAAAATCTCGATCAAAGCCCCAAATTTCGGCCTAAGAACGTTTCTCAAATTTCACCAATTTTTCATCCTGAAACCGAAACTAAATGATAAAATTAATGATAGATTAGTGGGATATAAACAAAATCAAACTAAGAATCATTACCCAATTGATATCTCTGAATATCCCTCAAAATCTCGTCCAGATTCGAGCTCCTAAACTAAAGTTTTGATAAAAAATAGCTAACCCTCATTTTTGAAAAGTTTATATCTGCCCAGGTGTTCTCTTCTTCGAAAACGCAGTCAATGGCTCGCATTCACGTTGAACAAAAAGATGTTGGCCAGAAATTCATCCTTCGCGAATGTGAGGGACCTTTCGCAAACGCGAACCTTACACTGGCCAACCCTACGCGAACGCGCAACCCTCTTCGCGAACGCGTAGGCTTAATGCCCGAAACTCCACCTGACTGTTGACTCTACGTGAACGCGAGGTCCTGGTCGCTAATGCATAACCTTAATATCCCACACCTTCACAAATGTGGAAACCACTTCGCGAACGTGAGAACTCTCTCGCGAACGCGATGAAGAAAAACTCTGCAACAAAATACCAGAAAACCTACCAACTTCCAAAGTCCAAAAATGATCTGTTAAACACTTGAAACTCACCCGAGGCCCCTGGGACCTCAAGCAAAAATACCAACGAGTCCTAAATTACCATACAAACTTGGTCGAGCCCTCAAATCCCATCAAACAACACTAAAAATCACCCTCCAATTCAAACTTAAAGAACTTGAAACTTCAAATTTTCACAACCGATGACGAAACCTATCAAACCATGTCTGATTGACCCCAAATTTTGCACACAAGACATATTTAACATTACGGACCTACTCCAACTTTGAGAAAATGAATCCGACATCGATATCAAAAATTCCCTAACTGGTCAAAAATTCCAAAAATATTACTTTCGCCATTTCAAGCCTAATTGAGCTACAAACCTCCAAAACGCAATCCGAACATGCCCTTAGCCTAAAATCACCCAACGGAGCTAAGGGAATCGACAGAATTCCATTCTGGAGCCGTATTGACACTGTTCTGACTACGGTACAAATCTTAAGACTTAAACCTCCATTTAGGAACTAAGTGTCCCAAAACACTTCAAAAACCAAAACTGTATGTGGCAAAATTGGAGCGTCCAATTTTCGGCCATTACAATGCCTCGTAAGCAAACTTTCCAAATGCTCGAGACTATGGTCGAAATTTATCCCGAGGGGAAATCAGTGTCCAACCTCTAGGAAGCGCAAGTCGAAGCTTACGATAGGAAAGTGGGAAGTTCCCTAGGCACACGACTAGGGCTGACAAAGTCTAGAGGGCTAGCTTTGACCCGTATCAGGGCATTAAGTGGCTATACCTGCCCCCATATCCCTGTAATTAATGCTTTTGTACTATGTTTCCCCTCATATATAAAGGGGAATTCTTGTCATTTGTACACATATGTTGCTCAATACTAATACACAAAAATATTCTCTCTGCATTCTAACATATTATCTTGATTTCGCTACTTCATTTATTGCTTATATTCATTGTATTTTATTTATTGTTCTTCATTTATTTCTTATCGTTGATCTTAGAGGTGTGAGCATGCGATTTTTTTCCTATATGAAACACTCCTATAAAATCCCAAAGAAATAAGTTTTCTGTTAATTATTTGCCATTTTTAGGAATTTTCGTATAATTTTCTTAATTATTTGCATTTTTCTGTGCATGTTCAATTTTTTACTTAAATAATGAAAAATGTCAAAATATCATGCATTTGCATTTAGGATTTGTTTTTCTATTTTTAGAATTAATCAGTAATTATTTATTTTATAGAAATTTAAAAATTACAAAAAATAGCTCATTTTTACATTTTTATCTTTAATTTTTAGTTTATTGATTTTTTCTCATTTTAACTTAGAATTAAGTTATGTTTATAATTTTTATAATTAGTTTAATTTTAAATTTTAGATAGTTTATGATTTTTAATTTCAGGATTTTCAATTAAGAAAAAGAAGAGAAAAAGAAAAAAAAAGGGGGAATAAAAAAGGAATGGATTTTTTATTGAGTATGGGCCATTTTAATGCCCAAAAACCATCCAAAACTCCCCTTGACCCAAGCCCAATCCCTGCTAAACCCAGTCCACCTCCACAGTCCTTAAAGGACCTTATTTTGTGGCGGTTGGATCACAGCCATTGGATCTCTATGATCTAACGGCTCGAAACTGAAGGATCAGTAAGTATATTACTGTCCTAATGAGATTCCCCCCCCCCCCAAACACGAAAGCCCTCTCTCATTCTGTATCTATGCTCTCAAGAGCCAAACCCTAGCCGCCTCATATCCCCACGCTGCCTCCACCGCAAACCACCACCGAAAATCGCCTCACAACAGTTCTGGTGGTCCAAAGCCTCCCAAAATTAAACCCTCAGACCACCACAACCTCCTCATTCGAAATCTCCACTCCCTTTCCTTCGAATCGTTGCCGAGTTCTTCGAATATTAAATCAAAGAACCACAGCCAAAATACTAAGTCGCAAATAAAGCCCCAAATTCACACCATGTGATCCTCAATCTTCCCTCACCACTACCATACCCTCAATTTCCCAAAAATTCCAGCCAAATTCCATAAATTTTGAATCTCAGAATTATCAAACCCTAACTTCTCCCCCTTTTCTGATTTTCGGTCAAAAATTAGTCAAGTTGACTTGAAACCTCTAGTAGTCGTCTGTTCGTGTTAAGAACTGTCGATTAATGGTAGTCAAAGTCCTTTCGCACTTCAGAATGTTTGGATGTTGTCCGTGGTTTGATCTAGTTTTGAATAAACCCGGTAAATCCCTTTCTTCTTCATTTTATTGTTTGATTTTTGTTTTGGTTCCTTTCTGCACGTTTGATTGTTCTTATTTTAGTGGCTTGTTTTTAGGAATATTTAGTTTCAGATTTTTCTTTCTTTGTTTCACAATTGTTCGTTTAATTCATTCTTGGTCAAAGCATGTTAAGAAATTGCATAAGTTTAGATTTAATTAGGTTAATTATTAGTTTTCATTGTAGTATCATATTTGCTTCTTTGAGTGTTACCATTTCTACCACCCAATTATCGTTTAAATTCATGCTTTCATTTAGGGTTAATTAGACAAGAATTTTCATTTACTAATTAGTTCAGTTTTATTTCTAAAATTGTATCAGCATGTTTCTTTTAGTCATTTCGATTTAGATTCTAATTTCCTTCTTATTTCTGCTTTTGTTTACTTTGATTTGAAAATCAGTTGAACTCTAGGGACCTAATTAAACAAAAAAAAAGTTTAGGTAGAGACTGTAATAAGCAGGTTGTATAAGGGTAATTAGCGTTTGTCTATTTAGGAAAATATCACATTATTCTAGAATAGGGGCAGCTGGCCTCAATTGGTTAGTACAAAGTACTGAAAGCAATAGGGGAAAACCAGCTGTCCAATTCTGCTGGAATGTGCTGTTTATGGCTGAGGAATAATTCCTTCAGTACATGGCATTGTATATCCCTATATATAGTGTCTTTCACACACAGATTAGGAGAAACATTTTTCATCAGCATTTTTACTCCAAAAGCTCTAGTTTTTTGAAAAGTTCATACTCCAAAATCTTGATAAAAACTCCAAAAACCCCTCTTTTTTATTCCTCACAAGTTAAAGGCATGGTTTGAAATAGAGAGTATTCTGGGGCTATTTACTTTGGCATTTCTAGTTTCAAGTGTTTGGTTTTGGGTTTGAAAGTCTGAGATTTCATTTGATTGCTGGGCTGCTGGATTTCTACTCTTTCTCCTTGCTCTTTTCAAGTGTTTTCAATCAGTGCTTTCTTGTTCTAGCATTCACTGGTTCTTATTGTTGTTTGATCAAGGTATTTGAACTTAACTTTCCTTCATGTAATGAGCTTTTGTTAAAATGACATGAGAATAAAAGTTGCAAGTTATTTGTAATGAATGGTTGTTCTTTTTCATGTTAGTATCCTGACTGCAATGATGGTATCCCAGTTGTTTGCTATTATGAAAGCTTAAAATATGAATAAATGTGGTATAAAGAAATTGAGTTGATACATGAGTGTGTAGCAGTCATCATTCTAAAATGACCTTGTTCAAAGATGTTCTCTAGCTAAATATTCTGTTTGAATAATGCTGATTTTGGATGTTTGAAGTTATGTCTTCCCCTTTCTTTTCTTTTAGTTAAATGTATAACCTGTTTACTTGATTTTACCTAAAATTGTGTTGATTATTTATGATGTGTAATCTGTGAGTTTGGTGACTAGTTAGCCAAATCATCGGGTTAAAGGGCTAAGAATTAAAAGTTTTAGTAGTAACTGTGTTTAACTCATTGGTGTTATTGTCCTCTTTCTAATTGATATTATGTTTTGAGGTCATTTGAGGCTCTATTTGCAAAAACAACTAACCAACTCCTAAAGATTTGAGTCACTAGTTGACTCAAATCAGTAGGTTTCAAGGTTAAAAGTTTTAAAATTTCCATTGTTTGAATTTACTGAAATTTAGTTTGTTTATGTAAGAGGCCCAGGTTTGATGGATAAACAATGTCCAAGGGAGACAGGCTGTCTATTGTTTCATCAATAAAACAAGCAATATAGCAGATTGGTAATTAGAATAGTATTATATGTATCTAATAGGGTATCATATAATATTCATAGATTTTCTTTTAGTTTTGATTCTGTATGAAGTGTTGTAATAAGTAAGATCTCATTTTTGTATGAATAATCCATAATAGTATTCATAATTGTAGTAGTGCAATTGGCTGAGGTTGAGAGCCCCAATCCGCAAGGTAAAAGGAGGCTGAACATGGGGCCCAATTGAAGTTTGACCCACGAAAGGAACGTGGGCCTAGGTCATTAGGCCTGGTTCTTGAGCCTAAATCCAGATGTTTCCATTTTCTTTTTAATCATGTTTTGAGTGTATACTTCTCTTTTCTTGAAAATCATGTGGTTAACTTTCAAACTGGGTGGCAATTTTATTTCCATGCCTTGATTTCAGTTTAATTAAGCAAAAATTGATATTTAGTTGCTGTTAGTTTTAGAGGTAGATAGGCCCAAATAAAATGCATATAGCATCTGGGCCCGCATAAATTTAAGCCCATTGCGGATTGCTTGGTTCAAATTTAACAATGATAGCCTTAAGCCCCTTTTAATTTATGGGTCAATTCGTAAGCCCAAAGACAGCTTTTAAAGCTGCATTGTCTAAATAACACTGTTGGCCCATTCCCTTGCCCCCAAATGCCTAAAACTAGTTTATAATCAATACATTCCTTGTTAAGTTTAAGTTAGTTTTAAAATGAGAACATCCTTAAAATCACTTAATTAAATGCTTTTCTTTTAAAATCTTTTGAGGTGTGCCATACCAAATAAAACCCTTAAGCCCATGGCCCTCATATAATTAGTTAACTCTTGTAGAAAATTTGCGGTTTGTCATTTTCCCATTAATAAGCCATGGCCCTCACGAACTTAATTTAAACCTTGTAAAATTAAGGTGTGCCATCAATTTAACTCTCCATGGCCCTCATAAATATTGTTAATTAAGATCTTCGTAGTTGCTTTAGGCGCGTTCTCTAAATAATTCATCATAACTACGGATACGGTTTCCGTGACGTAGTTGTGATTTTTAATTACTAAATCTGGGTGTACATTTCATGTGACCCAATTTTAACTCTGAACATCATTAAATAGAAAGTGTCGCAAGCCGCGGGTGCATTTCATGTAGAGTGGCTTGAGAAGTGTTTTAAATAGCATTGAGTCTTTCTAAAAATGGTTTAAAATGATTAAATGCGGTTGTAAAAGATAAAAGTGCACAATAGGTTAAAACATGTAATAATCGAATAGTAGGCATATTTTAATAGTTTAAGCGATCATGCTAGAACCACAGAAACCGAGAATGCCTAACACCTTCTCCCGGGTTAACAAAATTCCTTATCTAGAATTCTTGGTTCGTAGACTTCAAAAATAAAAGTCGAATTTCCTCGATTTGGTATTTTAAAGTAAACTGGTGACTTGAGACACCAAATAAACTATCCCAAGTGGCGACTCTGATAAATAAATAATTCCATTTCGAATAATGTCACTTAAATTAGAAAAACTCCCTTATGCCCTCGGGGTGCAAAAAGGAGGTGTGACAACTCTGGCGAATCTGCTGGGGATAATAACCCAGAATAATTTTTTCAGGGTTTAAGAACTCGAGCTTAGAATAACTGTTATAATTGGATTTTATTTATTATCTTAATTTTATTACATGTTTGGGTCTAATGTGTTAATTGCCTCTTTTTACCGCTTTGCTATTGTTTGGACTGTATATAGAAATTGCTACGAAACCCTATTCTCTCTGAGTCTTCTAAATCATCTGGGAAAGGTGCACTTTGTGTAACTTCTCTTCTACTAGACTCATATCCCAATTTTAAAACGAGGTTCGGACAAGTTGCAAAGCCGGTGAAGCTTCAGTATTCCCAGTACACTCCCCCCCCCCCCCCCCCTCCGCTCGAGTTGTCCGCTCAGGTAAGCTAGGTCTAGAACAATACACCCAGGGTTTTAAACCTAGTATAACAAAGCCTCATGCTGTATCTCTAGTAGGAATGCTTGTTTGCATCACGTGCATTTGACTTAGGGGACTCAAGACAGCGTTTGGGTCCGTCTAGGACAGGTGTACCCGAAATCAAAAAGACCATCCTGATGCATTCTACCTGCTACATGTGCATTTATTTTCTACAGATTGCATGTTGAACGGCTTCTAAAATAATGGAGAAAGTTTGGAAAAAATCAAATTTGAGGTAAAAGAGAGATAATTACCTGTCTTTAAAAAAAAACCGGTGTCCAAAAAGTACCGAAACTCTCCAAAATTTTTAGAAAAAGAAAATGAATTTTTTCTTCAAGAAAATATTTGGTATTGTTTTTGTTTTGTCAAAACTGGCCGAACTATGCAAGTTTGATTCTTACCGGATGTGGGATACGTAAGCAACCCTCACCGGGTCACACTCCATTTTTGGAAAAACAACCCAAAAAAGAACAAAACAAAATTTGTTTTGTCATAAATAAGTTAGGTAATGTCGTTCTTATCTAAATGGCCAAATGTCCCAAAAGGACGTCGGAAAGCTGCTTTTGCAAGAATAGCCACATTTGGTTCCTTTTTAAAATTTTTGCCAATTAGCGAACAAAGCCCTTCTTCCGTGAGGTGCTGAAGGGCCGTATCTGCAAAGGCGTTCCATGTTTTTGGAGTGAAATTTTTTTGAAAACTGATAACTTTCTCTTAAGTCAAAATAAATCATGATCTTTTAATCAATCACTCTAATAAATGTGCAGGATGAGCACAATTGAAAATGAATCCGTCACAATTCTTGAGGAAATCCCATTACAGCTTCATATGTGGTGGAACGACTTAGGAAAAGTCAGGAAAGGTACTGTGGTAAAAGTTTTTGCGGTCTTGTTTGTCTCCTAAAAATCAAACCGAGGTTGGATGTAATTGAGGCTTTGATACCCTTTTGGGACCCGACTCACAATGTGTTCTGTTTTTCTAATTTTGAGCTTACCCCCACGGAGGTAATAGCGGGCTATGCCGGTCTTAGTGGGAATCTCAGAATTCGGTACCCGGTGGCGCCAAGAACGGTGACTCCTCATAAGTTTTTAGACCTGCTAAGCTTCAGTCGGGAGGTTCAAGATGGAAATCTATCCAAAGGATTTTGCACATTCTACTTCTTGTACCAGAATTATGGAGATCCCTACGGTTTTGAGGCACCAGATACCGACCTAACTCATTTAGGGAACAAAGATAAATGGGAAGCACAATGGGGACTGGCTTTTATAGTGGCATTCTTGGTTGTTTTAATTTTCCAAAGAAAGGATGGAAACATTGAATTGAGTCATGTAGGAATGGCCGACGTCATGACTAAAAAGCTAATGGCACCCTGGTTCCAATGATCTTAGCAAAGATTTATCGAGCTTTAACTGTCTGCCGAGAAGTGGGAAAATTCTTCGAGGGCGGTAACATGCTCCTGCAACTTTAGATACAAGAATATCTTTGTCACCGCTTGGGGTACATGACCTGCGGCGTGACTGGTCTGAACTGCATTGAAGAATATGAAAATCGAGTGGTGGGTTGTGAATTTTCAGAAGGTACAAAGTCTTAGTTTGCACATTTGAGTTATTTAACTTTAAACAAAATTTAGTGGACATTCAGTTGGCTCCCAGTCACTAAAGTCATTTATATGTCAGCTGAGGTGTGCTATCTTCTCTTAATGGGCCTCCAGAGTATCAAGCCATACGCTCCGCACCGGGAGCTACGCCAGCTAGGCAGGTTTCAAACTATCCCACATGATGGAGATTTGAGCCGACAAGTCATCGAATTGGGTCCAAAAGTTGTGTTCCCAGAAGCAAAAGTTCGTCAGATTTGGAATCAGTGTAGGTTTATAGAGCCAAAGACTTGGGTAAGGGATTATCCAAAGGCAAGTTAGAGCCTAGTTACACGACTTGGTTTGGTAAAAGGTTACAAGTCCATCAAGAGCCCGAAAGGCCTGCTAAAAGTCCCCATGTCTAGAAATTCACTGATGAGTCATGGGAGCAATTGGATTGGTTGGAAAAAGAGACAAACTACAGAGCTACAATAATCAAATTAGAGGGACAGATCCGCGATCTTAAATTTGACAACAGTATACAAGATGCTGCTGATGAAGGGGAAAAGAAGAAATTGGCTGAGGAAAACAAAGCCCTTCGAGCCCCGATCCAGAAAATGGAGATAGCTGCTAAAAATTAGGAGAGGATCTGGGCGGACAAAAGACTCATTACTGGTCATAGAAGGAAAATATCTAAGTACAAGGAAGACTTGGAAAAATCTGAGGGTAATCTGGCAAGGGCTCAGGCACAGTTGACAAAGGCCGTAGAGAGACGGGCAGAGTTTGTATGACAATTGAAAAGGAAATATGAGGGAATAGTCACAAACTTGAAGGAAAGGCTAACTTCCCTCGAAAATAAGATGGCCAAACAAGCTAGGAACTTTAAAGTAGAAAGGGAACACTGTTATGCATTAATGTCCTAGCTAGAGGAAGGTATGCAACAATTTCAGGGTTAGAACCATCATGATGCCCAAGTTTTAGAAGCTAGGTCTCAACAAATCGGGCGTTTACTCCAAGAATAGTGTATCATCAGGGAAAGGGTTAGAGAAATTGCTGACTACATCGTCACAAAGTTCCATGAATGTAAAGACATGACTCAAACTACATTTTTCTCCGCAGCGACGACCTTTGTTTGACAAATCATGAATGACCTGGATCGTCTTCAAGGAGACCTTGCACACAGGCCCGTGGCGAGATCGACTGATGACCCGCGGGCCTCTGGATCAACTGTAGAAGCACTTATGTACTCTTGATTTTCATTTTGATATGTATTTCAATTTCTAGTTCTAAAGTATGTTTCAAGTCTTTTTTTAGTTTCTAAATTCCTAGAAAAGTAGGATGGAGTCTTTTGTAACAAAAAAGTAGATGTTTTATTAATAAAAATTTGGAAATCCCCAAAAATTTGTTTCTTTATTTTTGCATTTATTCCTTGAATTGCGTGATGATCTGATTCACGCGACGTCATGATACGTAGGCAATCCTAATCGAATCCGGTCATGCTTTTAAATGAATCGAATAAAAAGGAAAAAAAAAAGAAAACAAGAAAAAGAGAGAAAAACAAGAAAAGAGAGAAAACAAGAGTAAGGGGAAAATGTTGACAAAGTGCAAAAGAATGCAAAGTTGAAAAGCGCCAAAAGAAAGAAAGTTGAAGAGATAAATGGAAGTTGGGATGAAACACGCAACCGTTGCAAAGCATATAGAAAAACATTTAACTATATAGGTGCATCACACCCCAATTTGTGATTCCCTATGTGTTAATTGTCTCACACTAACCGGTTAGTTGTGTTTGCTATTCAACGTTCTATATTAAGGTGGTTCGTTTCATGGTAATCTAGCTTCATATCCCAACTTCACAAGATCAAAAGCAAGTGTTGAAATGTCATCTAAGGGTCATCTACCAACAGTTCCTATCCCAGAGGATAGCCCGATCTCGGCCATCCCAACTTCAGAGTCAGCCGCTATTGAGAAAAATAGGGTTCTGTGTCTCTGCATGTTGGAAATATGGGACCCCTGGTCCAATGGTAGGGAGCCATCGAGTACAATACCTGGTTTTCCTAAGCTACTTCCCAGGGTGAGTGGAACTTCCAACGTCCCGATAAACTAACCAAACACTCCACTTCGATATCCTACCATCTCAGCCCACTTTGGCGGAAGACCTTCTGAGGTTCGCCCCCAGGTGTTGATTTCAGGCATGGCCTCCAATATATTCATTGCGCCACCTTCTTCAGCCACGGCACAACCCACTTTGCCAAGGCCAAACTTTTATCCATTATCATTCACTTTTCAAGTACCATCCTTTCAACCAGAAACGGCCCAATTTACTACCAATTCCTACCCCCAATAGCCCCGGTATGAGTTTACCAGGGGACAGGAGAAACCTACAAAGAACCCCGAGCAGGAAGAAATCACTCGGAAGATGAGGAGCATGGAACAGAGCCTTAAGAATATACAAGGCTTATATGGGTAAAAGAGCGTATCCTACACTGATTTGTGTATGTTCACACACGTCCACCTGCCCCTGGGTTTTAAAACTCCCAAGTTCGAGAAGTAGGATGGGCATGGGGATCCTGTCGCCCACCTCAAGAGGTACTGCAATCAACTAAGAGGAGCAGGTGGAAAAAAGGAGCTTCTCATGGCTTATTTTGGAGAGAATCTAGTGGGCATTGCATCCGAGTGGTACACGGATCAGGATATATCCCGTCGGCATATTTGGGATGATCTAGCTCGGGACTTCATCAGGTAGTTTCAGTATAACATAGACATAGCTCCCGACAGGAATTCTCTGTCGAATCTCAATAAGAAGTCATCGGAACGTTTTCGGGAATACGTTGTTAAATGGCGCGAACAAGAGGCCAGTGTCAAGCTCCCGATGGATGAAACAGAAATGGTGAGTGTTTTTCTACAAGCCCAAGAGGCTGACTACTTTTAGAATATGATGTCGGCAATGGGGAAACTGTTCGTTGAGGCCAAAACGATTGGTGAGCTGGTAGAGAACGGTCTAAAAATAGGGCGCATATTGAGTCAACTTGCCATAAGAGCTACATCCCAAGCCACTCAAAGCGGGTCTGGAGGAGTAGCGAACAGAATGAAAAAAAAAAGTGGCAATGGCGGCTTCAGGTCCAAGAAACCCCCGACCACCCAGAAGTTATTTCTCTCCAAGTACACCACAACATTATTATCCTCATCAGGATATGGACTATGTTATGGCTCCTTAGCCGTACGCAGTAATGAACGCCCAGCCATACGTTAGGCCGCAATAATAGTTCAACCAAAACTGAGCTCCATTCCCAATAAATAACCCTCCCCACCAAGCTTAGTATAATCCCCCACCTCCACAAAATAATTTTCCCTACAATTCCCGTGCTCTGTAGCCACCCAGGAGAACAAATTTCACCCATATTGGTGAGTCATACTCTATCCTTTTCCCTAAATTGGTCCAAATGGGTTTGTTGCAACCCGTACCCCAAACCAGGCAAAACCCAAAGTCGCCCTCTTATCGACCCGGTGCTCGATGTGCCTACCATTCGAGAGCGAAAGGGCATGACACTGAAGACTGTGACTCTTAAAAGGGCAATCAAAAACTTAATAGAACAAAAAAGGGTGGTGTTGGAAGATGAAGAAATCCCCAATGTGACCAACAATCCATTTCCGCCCCACAACAACGGGCCAGTTATTGGCATGATTTATGAAGATAAGGAGTTTGACCTTGTCTTGAAAGCCATCATTTCCATCGCTGATGTTGAAAAGAAGTCGAGGGCGGTTGCAAAGCAAGGCAAGGGAGAGAAAAAGAGCAATTCTACCCCTTAAAGTACATAAAAGAAAGTGGAAATCAAAACTGGGGCAGTACCCCCAAAAGATACCATTATTTATGTTCCCTGGGGTTACAGGAAAGAACAAACAACATTGAGCCCTCCAAAAAGGTTCGAGCTGAATAGGGGACCTAAAATATAGGTGCCTAAAGGGACCTAAGTGGTACTGGGGCTAGTAATTTCACCAATGCTGAATAAGCCCGTGGTTATTGGCCGCACACCGCAAAAACCCATGACAAACCCTACTATCGTCCCATGGAATTACAACAGAGCAATAGAGACATACAAGGGGAAAGAAATTGCAGGGGAAGTAAATGATACCAACCCATCCGGGAAGTAAATGATACCAACCCATCCGGGAAGTACCTTAATCTGGGAGAAGTGAACAATGCCAAGCAAAAGTGCTTCCCACTAAAGAAGCCTGTTAGTGCTGAGGAGGCAGAAGAATTCTTCCGTAAAATGAAAACTATGGACTACGAGGTTATAGACCAACTCCGAAAGTCTCCTTCACAGGTCTCACTCATGTCCCTACTAGTGAGCTCAACCGAGCATTAGAAGGTGCTGATAAAGACCCTCAACAAAGCTTATGTTCCGATTGAAACTACTGTCGAACAACTGGAATGGATGGCGGAAAGATTCTTTGCAATCAATTAAATTTCCTTTAGCGAGAATGATTTGACCCCGGAAGAGGCCGCCCACAACAAAGCCCACCACTTGACAATTAAGTGTGAGGGGTACTATGTGAAGACAGTCATGCTAGATGGAAGATCCGGAGTTAATATTTGCCCTCTCTCAACTTTGCAAAGAATGGAGATTGGGACTGAAAGAATTAGGCCAAACATTGTCTGTGTGCGTGCCTTTGATGGAATCAAGAGAGACACCATACGTGAGATCTATTTGCTCTTGACTATTGGTCTTGTGGATTTTGAGGTGGCCTTTCAAATCCTAGACATGGACACTTCTTATAATTTCATCCTTGGAAGGCCCTGGATTCATGCGGCGGGGGCCGTACCTTCCACTCTCCACTAGATGGTGAAATTTAAACATGAAGAACATGAAATTGTGGTTCATGGAGAGGACGAGCAATCAATTTATCGAGACCCGCCAATCCCATGTCTTGAAGCAGGGGTGAATGAGCAGAAGAATAATGGTTGGGTCTTGCCTCAGACGATCCCACATCGGTTTGAAACATTCATCAAGACCAAGTACACAGAGGAGGGAGATGAGGCCTTCACGGCCGAGGATATTGAAGAAATATGTAGAGCTATAAAGCAGATGTGTATGAAACCCACGTGGTTTAGCCGGGAGAAGCCTCGAGCACCGCTGAGGTGCTGTATATGGGGCCCGATGCTAAGTTGCAAAACTTGAAGGCTACTCCATTCCCTGTTAGGCGGGAATCCCGGTAGTCCAGTCTTGCCACCTTTTCTACATCACAAGTTATCACATCGTGTAACTCGGATGTTTCCTTTAGTTTATTGTCTTTAAATTCCAATGTAAACCATGTTATCTTCAAAATTTAATGAAATGAAATCTATATTTCATTGTTTGTATCTCTCTTTATTCTTTCTGATTTTTTTTACTTTTTCTTATTTTTTCTTTCAGTTCTAATAATGCGGCTTCAAATAACATGACAAGCTTGCACACTTCATGCCTAGATACGAACACGCTGTCTAATTGTGAAATAATGAATCAAGAACCGGAATATGATGAAGAAGAGGCTTTTAGGGAAATAAATTGAGAATTGGAACAACTTGAGAATAAGCCTAGGCCAAATCTAAATGAAACCAATCCAGTAAATTTGGATAGTTCAGAAGAGGTCTAAGAGACCATGATAAGCATTCACACAGATGAAAGAACTAGGGATGCACTGATCCAACTTTTGTTTGAATTCAAAGATGTGTTTACTTGGTCCTACGAGTATATGCCAGGATTAAGTGTTGATCTAGTGGTGTACAAATTGCCAGCTTAACCCGATTGTCCCCATGTCCAGCAAAAACAAAGAATGTTCAAAACTGATATTAGTGACAAGATCAAACAAGAGGTCACCAAGCAGTTGAAAGCGGGTGTGATCAGAGTGGTCTGATATACCACATGGCTGGCTAATGTAGTCCCAGTGAAGAAAAACGGGAAAACCCGAGTGTGTGTTGACTATCGGGATCTAGAAAAAGCAAGTCGCAAGGACAACTTTGCTCTGCCAAATATCCACATCCTCGTTAACAACTGTGCCAAACATGAGATACAGTATTTTGTGGATTGTTATGCTGGATATCATCAGGTCTCGATTGATGAAGAAGATGCGGAAAAAATAGCCTTCACCACACCCTAGGGCACCTATTGTTACAGGTCATGCCTTTTGGTTTGAAGAATGTCGGGCAACATACATGAGAGCTATGAATACCATCTTCCATGACATGATGCACCAAGTGATCGAGGTATATGTGAATGATGTGATCATTAATTCCAAATCACAAGATGACCATGTTCGGGACCTGAGGAAGTTCTTTGAGTGTCTGCGCAAGTATGATTTGAAGAAGCTGGCTAAATATGCATTTGGAGTCCCATCTGGGAAAATTTTAGGATTCATAGTCAGTCGGAGGGGTATTGAGCTAGATCCAACGAAGATAAAGTCTATTCGGGATTTACCTTATCCAAGAACCAAGAAAGAGGTTATGAGCTTGTTGGGAATTGCTGAATTACATCAGCCGGTTCATCGCTCAGTTGACTTCCACATGTGAACCTATATTTAAGTTGTTGAAGAAAGATGCAGCAATGAAATGGACAGATGAGTGTCAAGAAGCTTTTAACAAAATCAAAGAATATCTGTCAAACCTGACAGTCTTGGAGAATTCTTTTGGTTATGTCGTCGGGCAACATGATGTGACCGGGAAGAAAGAGCAGGCACTCTACTATTTGAGCAAGAAGTTCACAAGTTATGGAGCCAAATATACCGTGTTGAAAAGGACTTGTTGCGCCCTAACTTGAGTCGCTCTGAAGCTTAGGCATTACTTGTTGGCCTACACCACCTACCTCATCACCAAGTTGGATCCTTTAAAGTACATATTACAGAAGCCGATGCCTATGGGGAAGTTGGCAAAATGGCAAATCCTGCTCACTGAGTTCGACATAGTCTATGTCACTCGCACGATAATGAAAGCTCAGGCCTAGCAGATCACCTGGCTGAAAATCCTGTTGATGATGAATATCACCCTTTGAGTACCTATTCCGGACGAAGAAGTAAACTCAGTTGAGGTAATTTCGGAAGATTCCAATGCTTTGAAAATGTTCTTCGATGGAGTGGTAAACGCAAAAGGTGTCAGGATTGGGGCAATTTTGATTTCACCCACTGGTCAGCACTATCCGATCATAGCTCGGCTTCGATTTTCTGTAGAAACAACACTATCGAGTATAAAGCCTGTATTATGGGCATGAATATAGCTATGAAGCCTGCACTATCGGCATGAATATGGCAATTTATCAAGATATGAAAGAATTGGTAATCGTGGGAGATTCAGATGTGATTATCTGACAGGCTCAAGGAGAATGGGAAACTCAGGATGTCAAGCTTATACCATACAAGAAACATGTGAAAGATCTTAGCAAATGGTTCAAATTTGTTAAGTTCAAATACGTCCCTCGGTTTCACAATGAATTAGTCGATGCACTCGCTACCTTGGCCTAGATGTTGCCATGTCAAGGCAATGTCCACATTGGCCTGTTGGAAATTCAAATCCGAGAAAGGCATGAGTATTGCAATACAGTTGAGGTGGTCAAGTGTTCAGCCATGGTACCATGATATCAAGATGTTTCTAATAATAAAGGAATATCTCAAGCAAGCCAGTGGAGATCAAAAGAGAACCATTAGAAGGCTCATCGGTGGTTTCTTCTTGAGCAGAGAAGTTTTCTACAAAAGAACTCAAAATTTGAACCTTTTGAGATGTGTGGATGCCTAAGAGGCCAGAAGAATCATGAATGAAGTACACGCAGGAGTGTGTGGGCCTCATATGAATTGACATGTCTTTGCAAAGAAAATCCTTCAAGTAGGGTATTACTGCATCACCATGGAAAAGGAATGCTTCAGCTTCGTCCGAAAATATCATCAGTGTCAGGTGCATGGTGACCTGATTTATGCACCACCTACTGAACTGCATCCTATGTCAGCACTGTGGCCGTTCGTTGCTTGGGGAATGTATGTCATTAGGCCGATCAATCCAAAAGCTTCAAATGGTCATAGATTCATACTAGTTATTGTCGACTACTTCACAAAATGGGTTGAAGCAATCACTCTCAAAGATGTCACAAAGAAAGTTGTGGTAGACTTCGTGACTCTAACATCATTTGTCGTTTTGGTATTCCTACAACTATCAATACGGACAATGCTGCAAACTCGAATAGTCATTTGATGAGGGAGATATGCGAACAATTTAAGATCACACATCAGAACTCTACCCCTTATCGGCCCAAAGCTAATGGTGCCATTGAAACAGCAAACAAGAACATCAAGAAGATTCTTAGAAAGATGATCCGGAGTTCTAGACAATGGCATGAGAAGTTTCCATTTGCATTGATGGGATATCGCACAACTGTGCACACATCAATTGGAGCAACACCCTAACTTTTGGTTTATGGCACTGAAGCCGTAATACCCACAGAAGTTGAAATCCCTTCCCTCCAAATCATTGTGGAAGATGAAATTGAGGACAGTGAGTGGGTCGAAACCTGTCTAGAACAGTTAACCCTGATTGATAAAAAGCGAATGGCCGCAGTCTGCCACAGGCAGTTGTATCAACAAAGGATGGCACGTGCTTACAACAAGAAAGTGCGGCCTAGGAACTTTGAAGTGGGGCAACTCATTTTGAGGCGCATTCTTCCTCACCATCAAGAAGCAAAAGGAAAGTTCGCTCCAAACTGGAAAGGTCCATACATTATAAGGAAATTGTTGCCCAAAGAGGCATTGTACTTGGAAGACATTGAAGGAAATGATCCCAAAACAGCTGTAAATAAGGACGCAGTCAAAAGGTACTATGTTTAATCTTTCTACGGCACCAATATTATCCGATTGGCATGACAAAGGCTTTCATTCTTGCTAACCCAAACACTCCAATCCTTTGCTAACCCTTTGAGTCAGTTACCTTTCTTTCATTACCCTTTTTGGAACCTGAAAATGTTTGTAAAAAAAAACATCAAATCAAAAAAAAATTATAAAATAAAATAGAAAAAACAAAAAAATCAAAAATAAAGTTCTCTGAACTACGTTCGACGTGATTCCGAAAGGTTACGTAGGCAGCCTCTCTTTGGGGTTTAGTCATACCAGAACAAAAATCTTATTTCCCCAAAAGTGAAACTCGGGTAGATGTTATAATAATCCGGTGACGGTTCGCCTGAAAAGTTGAAAATCTGTAATTGAATCCTAATTTTTTTTACCTCGAACCCTATTCAAGTCCTTCCGACATATCAGTAAGAACGTTCAAGAATTGGAGAACGTAGTTACTTGGATCTTATGCAATCAAAATAAGAGAAAATAAAATGAGAAAGTCTTATTGGTGAAAACCTACACGGGCACCATAAGGCGATGGTAAGCAGATAAACCAAAAAACGAGAGAGTCTAGTCGTGAAAAGTCGCAAAGAGCACTATAAGGCGACGGGAAGAAGAGAAATAAGAGAGATCAATTGGTGAAAACCCCCAAAGGGCGCCCCTGATCAAAAAGAGGGAATCCCCAACAACCATCGGCACTGAAAGAGTCCTGAAAAGGTTTCCCGGTGTTAAAACACGGGTCATAGTGGGTTTATAAGAAGTCACATAGTTGCACAAATCAGGTATCCCGTCCAAGAAGCATGTCATGTCTGTTGAAGTCTGCATGAACCCCAGATAAGTCCTTCTTTCTTCCCTCGAAAGGGACACCTCTTGTTAAATTAATTATCATGTCCTTTGATTACTTTTCGTTAAGTCCATTTCGGTCTAATCCCTCATCAAAACTGATACAAAGAAAAGATGGCAAGATTGATTTTACAGGTTTCTGCTTAACAAAAGCCAAATCCAAAGAATAGCACCCAGCCTCAGCAGGTGTATCAAGTCAATCTCGACTGGCCATGATGGCTGATGCTCCAGGTTCAAATTTTTTGAAAAGGAAAGAAATCCAAAGTCAAGTGCCCAAAAAGGCAGAATAAGATGAAAAGGTCCCACATGGCTAAACCATCATGAGAAATTTTGGGAAGGTCAAGGTCCCTGGGTTTTAAAAGAGATATTGATCTCCAGATTGTCAACAAGCAACAGAGATGTTCATCGAAAGAGTGATAAAAACAATCAAGGCCATAAAACCAACCACCGTTTCAAACTGACAAATTGTTCTTTGTTTGAAAAATAGGAAATAGGTGTAATTCAAAGCAACCTTGCAAGAAGCAGGTGCAACCAAAAAGAAAATGCGCAAGGGCTAGAAATAGCTTTGCAACAATAATCAATCCAAAACGGAAGTCTTCTCCGAATTCTTTCCCGTATTTTTACTCATTTTCTAAAAAAAAATTAAAAAAATTTTAAATGAAAAGATAAGAAGAAAAATTCAAAAAAAATTTATAGCCTAAGGTCCCCAATCTCTAGTTACGTTTTTCCAACATAGTGTCTCCACTCCCTAGTTGAGTTTATTTTTTGACATAGGGTCTCCACTCCCTAGTCGCTTTTCCAACATAAGGTCTCCACTCCCTAGTTGAGTTTATTTTTAGACATAGGGTCTCCACTCCCTAGTTGAATTTATTTTTAGATATAGGGTCTCCACTCCCTAGTCGCCTTTTCCAACATAGGATCTCCACTCCCTGGTTGACTTTATTTTTAGACATAGGGTCTCCAGTCCCTAGTCGCCTTTTCCAACATAGGGTCTCCACTGCCTAGTTGAGTTTATTTTTAGACATAGGGTCTCCACTTCCTAGTCTCCTTTCCATTATGGTCTCCACTCCCTAGTTGAATTTATTTTTAGACATAGGGTCTCCACTCCCTAGTCGTTTTTCCAATATAAGGTCTCCACTCCCTAGTTGAGTTTATTTTTAGACATAGGGTCTCCACTCCCTAGCCGCCTTTCCAACATAGGGTCTCCACTCCCTAGTTGAGTTTATTTTTAGACATAGGGTCTCCACTCCTTAGTCGCGTTTCCAACATAGGGTCTTCACTCCCTAGTTGAGTTTATTATTAGACATAGGGTCTCCACTCCCTAGTCGTTTTTCCAATATAAGGTCTCCAATCCCTAGTTGATTTTATTTTTAGACATAGGGTCTCCACTCCCTAGTCACCTTTCCAACATAGGGTCCGCACTCCCTAGTTGATTTTATTTATAGACATAGGATCTCCACTCCCTAGTCGCCTTTCCAACATAGGATCTCCACTCCCTAGTTGATTTTATTTTTAGGCATAGGGTCTCCACTCCCTAGTTGCCTTTCCAACATAGGGTCTCCACTCCCTAGTTGAGTTTATTTTTAGACATACGATCTCCACTCCCTAGTCGCATTTCCAACATAGGGTTTCCACTCCCTAGTTGAGTAGACATAGGGTCTCAACTCCCTGGTCGTCTTTCTAACATAGGGTCTCCACTCCCTAGTTGTGTTTATTTTTATACATAGGGTCTCCACTCCCTAGTTGATTTTATTTTAGACACAGGGTCTCCACTCCCTAGTCGCCTTTGCCAACATAAGGTCTCCACTCCCTAGTTGAGTTTATTTTAGACATAGGGTCTCCATTCCCTAGTCGCCTTTCCAACATAGGGTCTCCACTCCCTAGTCGCCTGTCAAACATAGGATCTCCAATCCCTAGTTGATTTTATTTTAGGTTTAGGGTCTCCACTCCCTAGTCGCTTTTCCAGCATAGGGTCTCCACTCCTAGTTTATTTTATTTTTAGGTAAAGGGTCCCACTCGCTAATCTCTTTTTCCCAAGGATACATAATCTTGATTTTATTGCTTTCAATAAAGAAATAGTTTAGATTTTGTTACACTAACTCACGAAATTTTCCTAGTGAAAACTGGGGCAGAAAAATTTTGTTCGTTTGTTTTCTTTGGTGCCTAAACAAGTTTTCACCGTGAGGCACAAGGTTTGAGATATCCAAAAGAAGAAGTCTCAACACAAATAAAAGAAAAGAAGTTGAACTCAAGATGCAGAAGCGGAGAAAATATGCGGACTACTCAAAATTTGATTGAAGTCACAAGTTTCACATGTCCCACCTTGATCCAAAAAGCTGAAGAAGAATGAACCAACAGTTGCAGATAACGAGCATTTCACGTCTCAATTATCGCTTTACCTCTTGATTTCACCACTACTTTGCTGGTATCTAGTCACAAGTTACTTAATTACATCAATAAATGCTAAATGTATCAACCCCAATGCATGAAAATGAGTTTTTCTAAAGTTTTACCCAAAAAGTCAAAAATTTCCCCCAAGCCCGCATGGTCAAAACTCGAGGTTCGAACCAAAACCCGACCACCCATTCCCCCACGAACACAAATATATAATTTATTTTTAAATCAGACCTCAAATCGATGTCCAAATCCCCAATTTTTGAAAAACCTAAGTTCTACCCAAAACACCCAATTTCCCCCATGAAAATTCTTGAATTTTAAGTTGAAATCATGTAAAAAGATGTTAAGGAGTGAAGAAAATGAGTTGGAAATCACTTACCAACGTTTTGGGGAGGAAAGGTTGTTTGAAAAATCGCATCTTATGTTTTTGGGGTTTTGAAAAATAAAAAATGACTGAAAATCCCATATATTTATACCCCTCTCAGACCCTCTGTGCGGACCGCACAAAATGGACTGCGGCCGTACAGCCCTTCCCGAGGATACTGCAGTCCAATGACCCTATGCGGACCGCACAAAGTTGACTGCGGCTGCACAGCCCTCCACAGGGCACCACACAAAGTTGACTGCAGACCGTACTGGCCCCTTCCGTGGTCGCACATGATTTCTCGCGGACCGCACTAACGGTTTCAGAGATATGAAATTTCTCTGAACCTGCAACATCTGTGTTTTATGCCTAAGACATCTTGGAACCTACCCGAAACTCACCCGAGCTCTCAGAACTCCAAACCAAGTAGACACGCTAATTCAATAAAATTATACGAACTTATCCGTGCGATCAAATCGCCAAAATAACCTCAATAACAAAGAATTAAACCTCAAAATCAAAGAATTTTTCTCAAACTTCATAAAACATCAACTTTTGCAATTTAGGTCCGAATCACGTCAAATGACATCCGTTTTTCACCAAATTCTATAGAAACGTCTTAAATCATATATAAGACCTGTACCGAGCATCGGAACCAAAATACGGGCCCGATAACATCATGTTCTAATCAAGTTTATTTCAAAATACTTTAAATAATTTCAGAAAATAATTTTCTTTAAAAATTTATTTCTCGGGCTTGGGACCTCGCAATTCGATTCCGGGTATACGCCCAAGTCCTATATTTTCCTACGGACCCTTCGGGACCGTCAATTCATAGGTCCAGGTCCGTTTACCCAAAACATTGACTAAAGTCAAATTAATCAATTTATTAGCCAAATTTTTATCATTTTTCATAGATTTTCATATTTAAGCTTTCAAGCAAAGCGTCCGGATTGTGCACGCAAATTGAGATGACTCTAAATAAGGTTTTCAAGGCCTCAAAAATATAGAATTTAATTTAAAAGCAAGTGATGACCTTTTGGGTCACCACACTACTACTACATAAACTCTCCCCATTCCCCTTTAGGATGGGCCTTAATTGCTGATTGCCACTAAAAATTCGAAGTTATTGTTCTGTTGTTCCCTCATTCTCCTGTACTTTACTTTATTTCTTGGCCGATTGAAAGCCAAGTGTCACGACCCCAGTTCACCCTCCATGAACATGTCGTGATGACACCTAGTTCCTACAACTAGGTAAGCCTAACAATGCGAAAATAATTAATTAAAAACTGAACCTAAGGAAAATAATGACTGCATATAAGGCTGCTCGGCCTATACAACCCAAAAGAAATTCGAAAGTCTACAACTCAATCCCAAAAGCCGGCAACTCACGGGAATCACAGGCTAATAGAAACATAGTGCGCTGCTCTAACTCCAGAATATCTAAAAAACTGAGAGAAAGGAATAAACTAGATACTAAAGCTGGAACAGAATAGAGACTCCTGGTCTACGGACGCGGCAGATATACCTCGAAGTCTCCGTATAACTCCTCGCCTCAAGGATAATACGCCTGGGTGGAGGAACCTGAATCTGCACATGAAAAAAAAAAACATGTGCAGAAGGGGCATGAGTACACCACAGCGGTACTCAGTAACTGCCAAGCCTAACCTCGATTGGGTAGTGACAAGGAAGGTCAGGGCCCTACTGAGATAAAACATAATAAATAATAAGATAACTGAAACAATTCAAATAAAGTCTACAGCGAAAATCTAAACCAAATGAATAAGGAAGAACAGTAATAGAAAGCGAAGGTATCAATATAAGGAATACGACCCTCAACAAGGTATAATAGCCGGGGATCTCTTGGTATCCCGAGGATCTCCTGGTATCCACATCATATGCACCAGGGATCTCTTGGTATCCCAAGGATCTCTTGGCATCCTCATCATACACACTAGGGATATCTTGGTATCCCGAGGATCTCTTGGTATCCTCGTCATGTACACTGGGGATCTCTTGGTATCCTCATCATATACACTGGGGATCTCTTGGTATCCCGAGGATCTCTTGGTATCCTCATCATATAGAAATACATGTGTCGGGGATCTCTTGGTATCCCGCACCCTCAATCCAGAATATATCAAGTACAGGGGGATCTCCCGGGAAGCCGTCCCGTAGTCCCAAATTAAACACACAACAACAACAAATCATAATCTCAGAGTAAACGCTAAAATCAGTACAAGAAATCGTAATTTCTAGCCTAACATGCTTCACAGAATACAAATAATACAGTTAAACAATTAAGCAAGTAAGCCAGCTAAACATGCTTCTCTAAGCTAGCACAGGTTTAAACTTACAGTCTAAAATGAACAAGTAAATAGGAAATCTCAATTTAAATACTTCAAGTAGAAACGGGTTTACAACAATTAGCTCAAGTACGCACTCGTCACCTCACGTACGAGGCATTCAAATATTCAAAGATCATGTCCTAAGGAGAAAAGATCCCCCACACAATGTTAGACAAGCTACTTACCTCGAACCGGCTCAATAATCAACTAGGAACCACGCCTTCGCAACGAGTATCCGACTCCAAATGGCCCAAATCTATTCAATTCAATTACATATCGTAAATAATATTGCAAACAACTGATTCCGCTATTAAATTTAAAGCTAGGCACGAAAATAGGTAAAAATGACCAAAACGCTCCTCAAGCCAACGTCTCAGAATCGAATAATTTTCACATTTCTAGAACCCTTGTACTCTCATGAGTCTAACCATATAAAAATCTCCCAAATCGGAGGTCAAATGCCCACTCAAAACTCAATAGTTTAGCCAATGAAGTTTTTTTACCCAATATATCCAATTTTTTATCCTTAATTTGAATTAGATGATGCATTAAGCTATATATTGATGGAATACAACTAAAAGGGATTAAGGAAACGTTGCCCAATGATCTTCTCTTCAAAACCCACTCAAAATCGCCCTCTCCCGAGCTCTCAATTGAACTTTCCAACTTTTGAAACTCAACCCTCGAAATTCTCTTTTCTAAACAGGTGTTTCCGCTTCTACGGACAAGGGACCGCTTCTGCGGTTTTTACTTAAGGGACCAGATTCCGCTTTTGTGGATATGCAACCGCTTTCGCTTCTACAGAATATTGACCGCTTCTACAGTTCCTGAGGGGAAAAGCCAATCTCGCTTCTGCGATGACCAAGGCCGCTTCTGCGGCTCCGCTTCTGCAGTTCCCAAGCTGCAGAAGCGAAAAGATACCAGAAGCAGCAGAGCTGCTACTTCTCAACTTCCAAAATTTTTCCGTCAACCACCCGAAATCACCTCGAGGCCCCGGGACCTCAACCATAAACACCAATACCACCTAATACCTTATTCGAACTTATACCAATCCTTAAAACACCTAGAACAACACTGGAAACCCGATTTAATCAATGATTCAAGCCTAAGAACTTAAAATCGCTTCCAAATACGCTTTCGATCAAAAACCTAACGAAAACACGTCCGAATGACCTGAAATTTTGCACATACATCCCAAATAACATGACGAAGCTACTGCAACTTTCGGAATTCCATTCCAACCCTTGGATCAAAAATTCACTATCGGACCGGAAACTTCAAAAAAAAAATACAACTTCGGCATTTCAAGCCTAAATGAGCTACGGATTTCCAAAATACATTCCGAACATGCTCCCAACCTCGAAATCACCTAACGGAGCTAACAGAACCATCAGATTTCCATTCCGAAGTCGTCTTCACACTATTTCGATTATGGACCATTTTTCAGCTCTTAAGCTCTATTTTAGGGACTAAGTGTCCCAAAACACTCAGAATTCTAACACCGAACATCCCGATAAACCAAAATAACAGAAATAAACTTATGGGAAGCAGTTAATGGGGGATCGGGGCGTAAATTCCAAAAATGATCGGTCGGGTCGTTACCTCCTCCTACACTTAAACATTCGTTCGTCATCGAACGAGCATAGAGAACATACCTGAAGTAGTGAAAAGATGAGGGTACTGGCTGCGCATATCCTGCTCGGTCTCCCAAGTCGCCTCCTCTGCCAGCTGACCCCACCACTGAACCTTTACCGAAGCAATGATCTTTGACCTCAACTTTCTGATCTGCCTGTCCAAAATAGCCACTGGCTCCTCAACATAGGATAGATCGTTGTCCAACTGGACTGAACTGAAATCCAACATGTGCGACGAATCACCGTGATACCTCCAGAGTATCGAAACATGAAATACTGGATGAACTCCGGCTAGGCTGGGAGGTAAGGCAAGCTCATAAGCAACCTCCCCAACTCGCCTCAAGATCTCAAAAAGGCCAATAAACCTCGAACTCAGCTTTCCTTTCTCCCCAAACCTCATGACGCCTTTCATAGGCGAGACCCAAAGCAGAACGCGCTCACCAACCATATATGAAACATCACGAACCTTCCTGTCTACATAACTCTTCTGTCTGGACTGGGCTATACGAAGTCTATCCTGAATCACCTTAACCTTGTCCAACGCATCCTGAACCATCTCTGTGCCCAATAGCCTGCCCTCACCCAGCTCAAACCAACTCACCGAAGATCTACACCTCCTACCATATAAAGCCTCATACGGCGCCATCTGAATGCTGGACTGATAACTGTTGTTATAAGCAAACTCTTCCAATTGTAAGAAATGATCCCAAGACCCTTAAAAATCGATCATGCACACATGAAGCATATCCTCAAGAATCTGAATGGTGTGCTCGGACTGTCTGTCCGTCTGGTAGTGAAATGTTGTGCTCACCTCCACCCGAGTGCCTAACTCCTGCTGCACGGCTCTCCAAAACCGCGATGTAAACTGAGTACCTCTATCTGAAATTATAGAAACTGGGATACCATGCAAACGGACGATCTCCCTAATATAAATCTCTGCCAACCGCTCCGATGGGTAAGTGGTACACACAGGAATGAAATGAGCGGAGTTGGTCAGCCGATCCACAATGACCCAAATGGAATAAAACTTCTTCAAGGTCCTGGGGAGTCCAGATACAAAGTCCATGGTGATATGCTCCCATTTCCACTCCAAAATCTCTATCTGCTAAAGCAACCCACCTGGACGCTGGTGCTCATACTTCACCTGCTGGCAGTTGAGACATCTAGACACATAACCAACTATATCCTTCTTCATCCGCCTTCATTAATAGTGCTGCCTCAAGTCCTGATACATCTTCGCGGCACCCGGATGGATGGAATACCGCGAACTATGGGCCTCTACTAGAATCAACTCTCAAAGACCATCAACATTGGGCATACGAATCCGACCCTGCATCCTTAATACCACATCATACCCAATGGTCACATCTCTGGCATCACCACGCCAGACCCTGTCCTGAAGGACAAGTAAATGGGGGTCATCATACTGCCGCTCCTGGATACTATCAAATAGGGAAGACCGGGAGACCACACATGCTAGAACCCAATTTGGCTCTGAAAGTTCCAATCTCACAAACTGACTGGCTAAGGCCTGAACATCCATCGCCATAGGCCTCTCTGAAGCTGGTAAATATGCCAAACTACCCAAACTCTCTACCTGGCGACTCAAGGGTAGTTCTTCTCATGTATCTTCAGTTGTCTGGATGCGTAGGCAATCACCCTACCGTCCTGCATCAACACTGCTCCAAAGCTAACTCTCGAAGTGTCACAGTAGATAGTATAAGACCCCGAACCGGTAGGCAATATCAAGATAGGGGTTGTAGTTAAATCTGTCTTGATCTTCTGAAATCTCGCCTCGCACTCCTCTGTCCACTGAAAAGGGGCACCCTTCTGGGTCAATCTAGTCATAGGGGCTGCAATCGATGAAAATCCCTCCACGAAGCGACGGTAGTAGCCTGCCAAACCAAGGAAACTGCAAATCTCTGTAGCTGAGGAAGGCCTGGGCCAACTCTGTATGGCCTCTATCTTCCTCGGATCCACCCGAATACCCTCACTCGAAATCACATGGCCTAAGAATGCCACAGAACTCAG
>MU747469.1:28918-40237 GCA_026770625.1 Nicotiana glauca
TCAATATATTGCTTGAATACACTGTACATCAAATGCATGAAAGTCACTGGGGCATTGGTCAGCCCAAATGACATAACAAGGAACTCGTAATGACCATACCGAGTCCTGAAGGCAGTCTTCGGGATATCTGGCTCCCGAATCTTCAACTGATAGTACCCTGAGCGCAAGTCAATCTTATAAAACACCTGTGCGCCCTGAAGCTGGTCAAACAGATCATCAATATGAGGCAAAGGATAACGGTTCTTCATTGTAACCTTGTTCAACTGGAAATAATCATTACACATATGCATAGACCCATCCTTCTTCTTTACAAACAAGACAAGAGCACCGCACTGTGAAACACTGGGTTGAATAAAACCCTTAACAAGCAATTCCTGCAACTGATCCTTCAACTCCTTCAACTCAGGAGGAGCCATGCAATACGGAGGAATGGATATGGGTTGAGTGCCCAGCAACATATCAATGCCAAAATCAATGTCTCTATCGGGCAGCATGCCTGGAATATCAGCTGGAAATATATCGGGATAATCCCGTACCACTAGAACTGAATCAACAGAAGGGGTATCAACACGGTCATCTCTTACATAAGCTAAATACGCGGCACACCCCTTCTTAACCATATATTGAGCTTTAAGAAAAGAGATAACTCTACTGAGAGTGTGATCTAAAGTACCACTCCACTTAATACACGGAATACCTGGCATAGCCAATATCACGGTCTTGGCGTGACAATCAAAAATAGCAAAATGGGGCGACACCAGTCCATGCCCAAAATAATGTCAAAATCCACCATACCGAGTAACAATAAATCTGCTCTGGTCTCAAAACCATGAATAGTAATCAAACATAACCGATAAACGCGGTCCACAACAAGAGAATCTCCCACAGGAGTAAAAACATAAACGGGGGCACTCAAAGAATCCCGAGGCACACCCAAATACGGAGCAAAGTAAGAAGACACATAAGAATAAGTAGAGCTGGGATCGAATAAAACCGATGCCTCTCTGTGACAAACTAGTATAATACCTGTGATGACAGAATCGGAGGCAACAGCCTCGGTACAAGCAGGAATAGCATAATATCTGGCTTGGCCTCTCGAGAGAGAGCGACCTCTACCTCCCCGACCTCCGCCCCTAGCTGGCTGGGTAGCAGCGGGAGCTGTGATCATGGCTTGAGAACTCTGAAGAGCACGCTGTAGCTGAGCAGTATGTGGAGGTCCACTCCTCCCAAGTCTAAGGCAATCCCTCACCAAATGACGGGTGTCACCACACTCAAAAAAAGAAAAAAAGCTCTGGGAGGACGTGGTGTCTATGACTGGCTAGGGCCAGGTCTGCTAGACTGAACTCTGAAAGCACCCCGCGTAGAAGGCGCGCTGGAAACTGGAGGTGCATAGTAAGGCTCCTGAGGTATAGGTGGAGCTGGAGCACTATTGGCTGCTGGAAGAGCTGAATGAATGGGGCGACCCACAAAACCCCTACCATGTCAACCTACTGCTGGGATACGGGCACCAGAGTAGTGACTCGACTCTCGAGACCTCTTGGCCTCTCTCTCCCCCTGCTCCCTGGCGAGCATACCCTCGATCCTCCTAGCAATGCTCACTACCTGCTGATAAGGAATGTCCATCTCTAACTCGCGAGCCATTCTAGATATGATGGGTGGGATAAGACCCTCAATGAACCGGTGAAATCACTCCCGAACTATAGCAACCAAAGCTAGTGCATGCCTGGACAACCTGGTATAATAGATAGCATACTCTGAAACTATCATAGCACCCTGGCGCAAATGCTCAAACTCTGCACGCCATGCGTCCCTGAGACTCTGGGGGACAAACTCTCTCATAAACATCTCCGAGAATTGGGTCCAAGTCAGTGAAGTAGCCTAGACTGGACTGTCTATCTCATAAGTGTGCCACCAACCATAGGCGGCTCCCCGAAGCTGAAAGGCAGTGAAAGAAACCTCGCTGGACTCTACTATGCCCATAGTGCGAAGAATACGGTGGCACTCCTCTAGAAATCCCAGGGCATCATCTGATGCTAATCTACTGAACACTAGGGGATCATATTTCTTGAACGTCTCAAGTCTCCGCTGCTCGTCCTCTGAAGCAGCTGACCCATCCTCGGGCTGAACTGGCGCTGCAGGCGGTGCAGGAATAATCTCGGGAGCCTGCTCAACCAACACTCACTGCTCAGGAGTGCGGACAGCGGGAGTCTGTGCTCCTCCCCCCGCCTGGGATGTGGCTGCAGCAAGGGGAAGCAACCCTGCCTGAGCTAAGGTGGTGTACATGCTCATGAACTGAGCCAAAGTCTCCTGAAGTGTTGGAGTAGTAGTGGCAGTAGTAGGTGTACCAGGTGCCTGGGCCCCGGCTGGATCTGCTGGTGGTACCTCGGCGGCAGCTCGCGCAGGTGCTCTGGCTACACCACGTGCACGTCCTCGACCTCTACCCCAGCCCTGGCCTCTAACAGCTGCAGTAGGGGGCGCGGGTGCCTGGTCATCTCGTGTAGCACGTGTCCTCACCATCTGCCAGAGAATAGAAGACGGTAGTTTAGAATTGATGTCAAAAATATCGCACGACAAGGAATTCAAATGAAATGAAGATTTTTCCTAAGCAGTTACATAGCCTCTCTTAGATAAGTACAGACGTCTCCGTACTGATCAGCGAGACTCTAATAAACCGGCCTGTGTTTTGTGACTCCTATGAACCTAGAGCTCTGATACCAACTTGTCACGACCCTAGTTCACCCTCCATGAACATGTCTTGATGGCACCTAGTTCCTACAACTAGGTAAGCCTAACAATGCGGAAATAATTAATTAAAAACTGAACATAAGGAAAATAATGACTGCATATAAGGCCGCTCAGCCTATACAACCCAAAAGAAATTTGGAAGTCTACAACTCAATCCTAAAACCCAAAAACTCACGGGAACCACGGGCTAATAGAAACATAGTACGATGCTCTAACTCCAGAATATCTAAACAACTGAGAGAAAGGAATAAACTAGATACTAAAGCTAGAACAGAATAGAGACTCATGGTCTGCGGACGTGGTAGATATACCTCGAAGTCTCCGTATAACTCCTCGCCTGAAGGATAATAATCCTGGGTAGAGGAACCTGGATCTGCACATGAAAAACAAACATGCGCAGAAGGGTCATGAGTACACCACAGAGGTACTCAGTAAGTGCCAAGCCTAACCTCAGTTGGGTAGTGACGAGGAAGGTCAGGGCCCTACTGAGATAAAACATAATAAATAATAAGATAACTAAAACAGTTCAAATAAAGTCTACAGCGAAAATCTAAACCAGATGAATAAGGAAAAACAGTAATAGAAAGCGAAGGTAGCAACACTAGGAATATGGCCCTCAACAAGGAATAATAGCCGGGGATCTCTTGGTATCCCGAGGATCTCCTGGTATCCTCATCATATGCATCAAGTATCTCTTGGTATCCCGAGGATCTCTTGGTATCGTCATCATACACACTGGGGATCTCTTGGTATCCTGAGGATCTCTTGGTATCCTCATCATATACACTGGGATCTCTTGGTATCCTGAGGATCTCTTGGTATCCTCATCATATACACTGGGGATCTCTTGGTATCCCAAGGATCTCTTGGTATCCTCATCATATAGAAATACATGTGCCGAGGATCTCTTGGTATCCCGCACCCTCAATCCTGAATATATCAAGTACAGGGGGATCTCCCGGGAAGCCATCCCGTAGTCCCAAATTAAACACACAACAACAACAACTCATAATCTCAGAGTAAACGCTAAAATCAGTACACGAAATCGTAATTTCTAGCCTAACATGCTTCACAGAGTACAAATAATACAGTTAAACAATTAAGCAAGTAAGTCAGCTAAACATGCTTCTCTAAGCTAGCACAAGTTTAAACTTACAGTCTAAAATGAACAAGTAAACAGGAAATCTCAATTTAAATACTTCAAGTAGAAATGGGTTTACAACAATTAGCTCAAGTACGTGCTCGTCACCTCACGTATGAGGCATTCAAATATTCAAAGATCATGTCCTAAGGGGAAAAGGTCCCCCACATAAGGTTAGACAAGCCACTTACCTCGAACCGGCTCAATAATCAACTAGGAACCATGCCTTTGTCATGAGTATCTGACTCCAAATGGCCCAAATCTATTCAATTCAATTACATATCGTAAATAATATTGCAAACAACTGATTCTGCTATTAAATTTAAAGCTAGGCGCGAAAATAGGTAAAAATGACCAAAAAGCCCCTCAATCCAACGTCTCGAAATCGAATAATTTTTACATTTCCAGAACCCTCGTACTCTCACGAGTCTAACCATATAAAAATCTCCCAAATCGGAGGTCAAATGCCCACTCAAAACTCAATAGTTTAGCCAATAAAGTTTTTTACCCAATTTATCCAATTTTTTATCCTTTATTCGAATTAGATCATGTATTAAGCTATATATTGATGGAATACAACTAAAAGGGATTAAGGAAACGTTACCCTATAATATTCTCTTCAAAACCCACTCAAAATCGCCCTCTCCTGAGCTCTCAATTGATTTTTCCAACTTTTGAAACTCAACCCTCGAAATTCCCTTTTCTGAATAGGTGTTTCCGCTTCTGCGGACAAGGGACCGCTTCTACAGTTTTCACTTAAGGGACCAGATTCCTCTTTTGCGGACATACAACTGCTCATGCAGTTCCACTTCTGTGGAATATTGACCGCTTCTGCGGTCCTTGAGGGGAAAAGCCAATCTCGTTTCTACGATGACCAAGGCCGCTTCTGCGGCTCCGCTTCTGCGGTTCCCAAGCTGCAGAAGCAGCAGAGCTGCTACTTCTCAACTTCCAAAATATTTCCGTCAAACCAACCGAAATCACCTCGAGGCCCCCGGGACCTCAAACAAAAACACCAATACCACCTAATACCTTATTCGAACTTGTACCAATCCTTAAAACACCTAGAACAACACCGAAAACCCGATTTAATCAATGATTCAAGCCTAAGAACTTCAAATCTCTTCCAAATACGCTTTCGATCAAAAACCTAACCAAAATACGTCTGAATGACCTAAAATTTTGCACACACATCCCAAATGACATGATGGAGCTACTGCAACTTCTGGAATTTCATTCTGACCTTTGGATCAAAAATTCACTATCAGACCGGAAACTTTTAAAAAAATACAACTTCGGCATTTCAAGCCTAAATAAGCTACGGACTTCCAAAATACATTCCGAACACGCTCCCAACCCCGAAATCACCTATCAGAGCTAACGGAACCATCGGATTTCCATTCCGAGGCCGTCTTCACACTGTTTCGATTATGGACCATTTTTTAGCTCTTAAGCTCTTATTTAGGGACTAAGTGTCCCAAAACACTCCGAATTCTAACACCGAACATCCTAGTAAACCAAAATAGCAGAAATAAACTTAGGGGAAGCAGTTAATGGGGGATCGGGGCGTAAATTCCAAAAACGATCATCCGAGTCATTACATCAAGGCCACTAGGATTCTATTAATAAACTTTTCTTGGTTTGAGCCTTTCCCGGGGTTCCTTTGAAGCTCTTAGGAACTTTGATGCATAAAATTTTGGGTTTTTGTGGAACTTTTGTTCTATCTTACTGTCCATTTGACTGGTAAGACACTTGGCTTTGCAATTTCATTCTCATGTGCTTATGATTCGCATATATCCTCACTTCTAAAATACATGACTTAATGTGTCTCTAGGCTACCGTTTACGTGTAACTCTGTTAATTTTACACTCGTTTAAGCCCCCTTTAGCATTTAACTTTTACCTAATGCTACTAGTTCTGAGATTGTCTAATTCTAGCTGGGATAATCTGACCCTCTTAAGCTTGTTTAATTAGTGTATTGATGCCTGAAGGCTCACAAATATGCTTATTATTTCGTACTGCTCTGAATCTCTGCAATGATTGTCTTGCATATAATGTGTTTAGCTTGTGTTAAGACCTTTTCTATCAACTATAATCTGCTCCCTGATAGTGTGTCTCACAGAATATCCTTTTTTTAATTAGTCTTATATCCTTAGTAAGTGTTTGAAACCTTTAGAATGCCATCTTAGTTTGTGTTCCCATACCATGTTTGATACTTTTCTGCTTCATGATACAAGTTAACATGGTTGTTTTGTGATACTAGGATGCATACTTATCATAATGTGGATCTTTTAGGCTTTAAACGTGTTTAGTATTATGCACCTATATTATGATAATATTTGTGAACCACGCAAACTTGTTATTTCGCTAAGTGTTGAACCTGTTTCAATGTCGTGTGACATGTTTGCTCTGTATTCTCAACATTGCTATGTCCACTCTAAGCTGTGAGTGTATTTCCTCAACTTCTGTCCTTCAAACATTGTCCACTCTCTCCCATTTGTTACATATGCCATTAAGAACCTATCATTCTTGGCCGGCTGAAAGCCAAGGCCACCAAGGCTCTTACTTCTGACCTCCCTAGCGGGAGCGCTGCTCGGGGTCCATTTGAGATTTTTGTGAACTCTGACACACTAGGATTTGAGGTCCTTAGTCCTGACACTGAACTCTTTCTTCTTATAGTCTATTGAACATGTAAATTGTTGGTCAATCTATGGTTGTGTGATCTAGCTTATGTTCTTCTATGGATTCTGGGTTGTGTTGGTGAATATGGCTCTTTGTTTAAAGTTTGGGTATATTGTTGAAGGCCCAAAAGTGCTGGGTATTTCTTTTGGGTCTGTTGTGGTCTACTGCCATTATTTATACCACATTTGTAATTACTTTATCATTGGGTCTGTAACTACTTTGTAAATAACAATTGGGGTGTTACTAAAAGGGGGAATGGGTAGATTTTGATATTTGTGTGCAAGGGTAGAAAACATGCCTATAGGGTCCAATGATTTACTTGCTATATATGCCATTCAATTTCTATGTGCATTATAAAAATCATGTCATTAGGAGAAGCACACACTCACACTACTCGTCTACTAGCAAAACATGAGTTTAAATGCTTTACTTATTCCTACTGCTACGTGTTACTAGAAAACTTGCCTATAGGACACAAATACTACTGAACTTTATTTCAAATCGCATAACTACAACATATGCACTACAAACTATACGTATAGGATTTTAATTATCCCATTTTCTATTGTATCATAATGCTCAATCAGAACCATGTTTATAAGGGGCAAAGCATAATAAAATTGGCTCCAAGCACTGATCGTTAGAGATCCTGCCTATAGGGTATAACTACTCACTCTAAATTATTAATGTTGAATTTCTCAAATTATATTTATTGCTTATTCATGCCACTGTCAGAAAACATGAGTAATTCTAGGCTTTTCCAATAATTTTCATTGTTCCCTCTATTGCGTGAATCACTTAGACATCGCGAACATACAGTTTAATAACCAAAAATATGTAATCTCAATAATTAGCATGTAATAACTATGTAATCAAGTCTATAAGATTGCACCTTGTATATGAAACTGTATTCACGAGGTCACATAGAAACCATGTCTATAGGGCTTAATGGCTTTCATTTGGCCCACTTATGAAACTGTCTAACACTTAATGTGAGAATTTGTTCGCGTGCATTTGTTGTCTAAGTATGGAGGCTAACTTGAGCCCTTAATTTCTTTTACATGAAGTCCAACTTGTTTTGTATGTCGCCTAGTTTTATCATTTTTGAACAGCCTAAGTTAAGTCTAGAACTATCCGAAATAGAGGTTAAAACGCCTCCTGGGCCATACGCACGGGATGCATAAGGCACGGTTTAGAATCAACTAGTGTGCTTTAGGTAACAACTTAAAGATAGTAATATGGTAGCAGGAGATGATAGTCTGTGCCCGTCGAATAATACGAGTAACACCCTATCTTGAGGGAGTTGCGAAGCATTATTTATGTTGCACGGGTTATGCTTTAGGCTAAAAAAATTTAGGACCCCCATCTTGTCTTTAAATCAATTCTTTGTGTTTAACAAAACTTCCCAAATTTCTTGCTTTCTTTGTCTTTGTTTGTATGACTAATTCATATAATTCGAGTTTGGCCTCCACAATTGTGGACCTCGAAGAGTGCCTAACAACTTCTCTTCGAGGTAATTTGAGCCCTTACTCGATCTTTGGTGACGCAAACTGGTTAAACCTGAGTTATTTGCAAATACGTTCCCTAACACACATCAAACCCATTAGGTGATGACTCTCTCTTTTAACACCTTCCTTAAAAGAGTTGTCACGTGTTGATGCCCGATTTTGCGAAAAAAAGGGGTGCGATACTCACAATGCACTCTTCGTACTTTTACTCTCATCCTTACCATATAATAAAGATATGACAAATAAAATGGAAGGGCATCACCCTTCGTGCTTTTACTCTCTTACTTACAGGATTTGATACATGATAATAAGCAATCAAGTGCATGACATCGCCCTTCGTGCTTTAATCCTTACAATCTCTCAAATAAACCATTTTATATGCAAATAAGGTACGGCAACACCCTTCGTACTTTTTATTCTTCCTCACTAAGCAACAATAATAATCCAAGGTACCAATTGCAAGGTGGGAAGCAAATTTCACTTCAATCATAGTGTTATCATAAACAAACCTAACTTTCAATAGCCCAACAACTCCAAAACAAATAATAAATACGAAGGCAGACAATTAAAGAAATGCTAATCTAACTAAGGCATGGAAAGCACAATCAATGAAACAATATAGTACGACGAAATAAAGTCCACTCGCATGCGTAACCTAATGAAAATGCATATATACCGTCACTTTACATATAGTTCGTCCCCACACATAATACATGTGGAAAATAGACCAACAAGTCCTAGTTCTCTCAAGTCAAAGGTAATCACGACATTTACCTAACTCCACAACTAAATTAATGCTCAACAATGACTTTCCCTTTAGAATTAGCATCCAAACAAATCAAATCTTGCCAAATATAGTTCAAACAATTCAAATTAAGCTTTAGAAACTACCACGTGCGAAAACGATTTAACCATTAATGAATTCAAAAAAGACTAACAAAAGTCAACCCCGGGCACGCTTTGTGAAAACTTGAGATTCGGACAAAAACCCGATTAACCATTCACCCCTTAGCCCGGTTATGTGATTTGTTTCAAAATCCAACCTTAATTTGAGGTCTAAATCTCAATTTTGCAAAATTCCTAAATTCTACCCAAATCCCTTATTTCTACCATGGAAATCCTAGAATAAAGTTTAAAATCAATGGGTGATTATGGAAAGATGTCAAAACTAGTTAAAAATTACTAACCAATAACGTTGGGATAAAAACACCTCCTCAAAATTGCCTCTAGGCCGAGTTCTAGCTTTCAAAAATTGTAAAAATAGTCAAATCATGACTTTCAGCTTTTAAATAGATGGGCGTCGGGTGTTCTTTGTGTTTACAAAGCACCTGATGTGTTCGCGAAGAGCACTAGACAAAAGGCCTACGGGTTCGTGAGCCTTGCTTCGTGTTCACGAATACATCCCTAGCCGAATCTTCGCGCTCACAATCCACCGATTGCGTTTGCGAAGAAAGGCAATCCAGTGCCCCCCCCCCCCCAAGTAAACCAATGCTTCGCATTCACGGGAGGACATTCACGTTCGCGAAGGACATTTGCCCTAGGCCTTTGCGTTCGTGATAAAAACCTCGCATTCACGTAGAATACTAGCCCCCCGCCCAACTTTCCCATAGGGGATGATGAGAAATGCTTCGCGATCGTGAAGCACAACACATCAAACACAAGAAACAATAGTCTTCTATGTCCAAAATTGATATGAAGCCTATCCGAAACTCACTCGAGCCCCTTGTGCTCCAAACTGAACATGCACACAAGTCTAAAAACATCTTAAGAACTCTTTGGCGCGATCAAAACAACAAAATAACATCTAGAACCATGAATTAAATATCAAAAAGCATGAAATTCAAAAGAAAATTAAAAAACCTCTAGAATTACAACTAAGCGTCCGAATAATACAAACCAACTCTGAATGACACCGAATTTTGCAGACAGGTTCCAAATAGCAATACGAACCTATTCCAAGTCCCAAAACTAAAATCCGAACCTGATAATAATAAAGTCAACCTACGGTCAAATCTATTGAATTTCTAAACACTCAAATTGCCAACTTTCGGCAAAACAAGTCAAATCAACCTAGGGACCCATTCAATTTCTGGGAACATGCCCAAGTCCAAAATAACAATACGAACTTACTAGAATTTTCAAAATACCTATCCGGGATCTTTCACCCAAAATATTAACCGTGGTTAACTCTAGCCTTATTTTTAATCTAAATTTTTATTTTCTTCAGAATTTAACATAAAAAATTTTCGAAAAGCAATGTAGACCACGCACCCAAACCAAGAAACATCACATGAAGCTATTCAAGGTATCAGATCATCAAATTTAAGGCTAGTACTCAAAATGACATATCGAGTTATCATAAAGAAGCTCTTAGTGCCCGAGTCCGCTACCTCCAACCCCTAGATCTGCATAAAAATATGCAAAAGTGTAGTATAAGTACACCACAATCTGTACCCAGTAAGTATCAACACTAACCTCGGTGAAGTAGTGACAAGGTCAAGTCATGTGATACTTATTAATCAAAATAACATGTACACTAAGTCAAGACTGACAACAAAAGTATAACATGTAACAATAGCAATAACCTATTCAGAAATAAATGATAACAGCTAAAAACAAGTAGAGGCTCAGTTCCAACAATAAATCATCACAAAGAACTCACACAGATGGCCTCTCCTGCCCACATTATCAACACAACAACAATAGCCACTCGTATGTTTCCGCCCTGATAATAACACAATAGCCATCCGTATGTTTCCGCCCTGATAATAATACAATAGCCACCCATAATGCTCCCTAGACAGTAACACAACAACCACTTGTATCGTGCTGCCCAGACAATAACACAATAGCAACTAGTATCGCTCTGCCCAGACAATATTACAATATCCACTCGTATCACTCCGCCTAGACATTATCACAGTATCCACATGTATCACTCCGTCCAGATAATATCACAATAGCTGTCGCACCTCCTTTCGGCGCTACTGCACCCCGCGAGGGGCGTAGTACAGGGAGTTTTTCCAATTAAAGGACAATCGAAACGGGATTCGTTTATTAAGAGATTCAGAGTCATCACTTGAGAGATTTATGGTGTCCCAAGTCACCGGTTTGAATCCCGAATCGAGGAAAAGATTGAATCTATATTACAGTCTGCATACCAGAAATCCTGATAAGGAATTCTGTTAACCCGGGAGAAGGTGTTAGGAATTCCCGAGTTCCGTGGTTCTAGCACGGTCGCTCAAC
>MU747472.1:3364-27208 GCA_026770625.1 Nicotiana glauca
TAACACAAAATTCACAAAATCAAATGTAACACAAAACTATTTTATTTTACATTTTTTGGAGTAATTGTCGTGAGAGCAAAAATCACGTGCTCACATCGTTCACATATTATTCACAACATATAGAAATCCTCCAATAATCACGGAGTTCACAACCAAGTCATGATAATCACACTATAAGGACTCACGGTCATGCTAGACACTGATGTATAGATACTCGTCACCATGCCTATACATTGTACTCGATCACATAGAAATTAGCAACAAGACTCAACTCCTATTCCCTCAAGCTAGGGTTAAACCAAACACTTACCTCAAAGCCTTGAAATCCACTTAATCATCAACTATCGCTTTACCTCGCGGTTCCTCCTCCAATTCGCTCGAATCTAATCACAAATTGCTATATTACTTTAATAAACACTATATGAATCAATTTGAATGCATAAAAATGATTTTCCCAAGTTTTTTCCAAAAATTCCAAAAATGCCCCCGAACCCACGTGGTCAAAACCCGAGGTTTGGACCGAAACCCGGTTATTCATTCCCCCACGAACTCAAATATGTAATTTATTTTGAAATCGGACCTCAAATTGAGGTCCAACTCTCCAATTTATAGAAAACCTAAGTTCTACCCAAAACCCCCAATTTCACCCATCAAAATCCTTGATTTCAAGTGGAAAACATGTTTAATGATGTTAAAGGTTGAAAGAATTGAGTAAAAATCAACTTAAAAGTGATTTGGGATGAAGTTTGCTCTTGAAAAATCGCCTATGGTGTTTGGGTTTTAAAAGAATGGTGAAAAGTGGTGAAAAGTGGTGAAATTTCGACTAAGTATAAAATTTGCTGGGCTGCGGATATAGGAAATGCGAACATTGGTTCGCATTTGTGAACAATGCAGGCCTGGGAATTGCGACATTTTTATTCGCATTTGCGAACACTGCTCAGTTCCCCGACCTTCGCATTTGCGAAACTTGTTCGCATTTGCGATCGTCGAAATTGCAATGGTGGTTCGCATTTGCGATTCTAGGCGAGGATGGAGGCCCTTCGCATTTGCGAGTAAATGGGTCGCATTTGCGACTCTATTCCCAAACCCCAGACTTTGCATTTGCGAAGGGGAGTTCGCATTTGCGAGAAATACTTCGCAAATGCAAAGATATCATACCTGACCTGCAATTATTTTTCCAAAGTTCAAAATGCAACTCGACACCTATCCAAAACTCACCCGAGCCCTCGGGGATCCAAACCAAACATATACACAACCTCAAAAACATCCTACGAACTTACTCGCGCGATCAAATTGCCAAAATAACATTATATTCATAGAATCAAGCCTCAAAACTCATGATTTTTCTTCTACAGTTCATGAACTTTCAAACTTGGAACTTATAGTCCGAAACACGTCAAACGACGTCCGATTTTGACCAAACTTCACAGAAAGCGCTTAAACAATATATAAGACTTGTACCGGGTGTTGGAACCAAAATACGAGCCCGATACCTCAGTCTTTTGATCAATTTTCATCTCTATTTTCCTTAATAATTTCAGAAAAACAATTTAACAGAAAAATTCTTTCCTCGGGCTCTAGACCTCGGAAATATGGGACTCGGGCATATGCCCGAGTCCCATATTTTTTCTACGAACCTTCCGGGACCGTCCAATCTCGGGTCCGGGTCCGTTTATCCAAAATATTGACAAAAGTCAACTTTAATCATATTAATATCAAAATTCTTCAAATTTTTCACATAATTCACATATTTCGACATAAAAGCTTTCCGTCTACGCGCCTGAACTGCGCATGTAAATCGAGGCAAGTAAAAATAATGTTTTCAAGGCCTCGGAAGCACGGAACGAATAAGGAAACAGGTGATGACCCTTTGGGTCATCACATCCTCCACCTCTAAAACAACCTTTCGTCCTCGAACGGACAAAAGAAAGAAGTACCTGAGTCAGGGAACAGATGTGGATAACGGCTCCGCATATCAGACTCGGACTCCCAGGTCGAGGCCTTAGGGGGATGACCTCTCCACTGAACACGAACAGAGGGAAAACTTCTAGATCTCAATTGACGAACCTGCCGGTCTAGAATAGCTACCGGCTCCTCCTCATAAGATAAATCCTTGTCCAATTGGACAGTGCTGAAGTCTAACACATGGGTAAGATCGTCGTGATACCTCCGAAGCATAGACACATGAAAAACTAGATGCACGGCTGATAAGCTAGGTGGCAATGCAAGTCTGTAAGCCACCTTTCCTACTCGATCAAGAATCTCAAACGGACCAATGTACCTAGGCTGAGCTTGCCCTTCTTTCCGAACGTCATCACGCCCTTCATAGGCGATACCCAGAGCAATACCCGCTCACCAACCATAAAAGCCACATATCGGACCTTATGGTCCGCATAACTCTTTTGCCGCGACTGAGCCGAACGAAGCCTGTCCTGAATGATCTTGACCTTATCTAAGGCCTCCTGAACTAAGTCTGTACCCAATAACCGAGCCTCTCCTGGCTCAAACCATCCGACTGGAGACCGACATCATCTACCATACAATGCCTCATACAGAGCCATCTGAATGCTGGACTGGTAGCTATTGTTGTAGGCGAACTCTGCTAAAGGCAAAAACTGGTCCCACGAGCCTCCAAAATCAATGACACAAGCTCGGAGCATATCCTCCAAAATCTGAATAGTCCGCTCGGACTGACCGTCCGTCTAAGGATGGAATGCTGTGCTCAACTGAACCTGGGTGCCTAACTCTTGATGAACTGATCTCCAGAAGCGCGAGGTAAACTGCGTACCCCGGTTCGAAATGATGGATACCGGCACACCATGAAGGTGGACAATCTCCCTAATATAAATCTCAGCTAACCTCTCGGATGAATAGGAGACTGCCACTGGAATGAAATGCACTGACTTGGTCAGCCTATCGACAATGACCCAAATAGCATCAAACTTCTTCTGAGTCAACGGAAGTCCAATAATGAAATCCATGGTAATTCTCTCCCACTTCCACTCGAGGAGATCAATCCTCTGAAATAACCCACCGGGCCTCTGATGCTCATATTTGACCTGATGACAATTCCAACACCGAGCTACAGACGCAACAATATCCTTCTTCATCCTACGCCACCAATAATGCTGCCACAAGTCCTGATACATCTTCACGGCTCCCGGGTGAATAGAATACCGGGAACTATGGGCCTCCACTAAGATCAACTCTCGAATCCCATCAACAATGGGCACACAAACTCGCCCCTGCAATCTCAAAACACCATCATCATCTAAGGTCACCTTCGCGGCACCTCCACGCGGCACCTCCACGCTGCACCATGTCTCTCAGGACACATAAATGGGGATCATCAAATTGCCGATCACGGATACGCTCTAATAGAGAAGAACGGGCAACCGTGCAAGCTAACACTCTGCTAGGCTCAGAAATATCTAATCTCACCATTCGATTGGCCAAGGCCTGAACATCTAAAGCAAGCGGTCTCTGGCTGGCCGGAATATAAGCAAGACTACCCATGCTAGCGGATTTCCTACTCAACGCATCGGCCACCACATTGGCCTTACCCGGGTGGTATAAGATAGTTTTCAACAACTCTAACCACCTTCTCTACCTCACATTAAACTCTTTTTGGTTGAACAGGTACTGAAGGCTCTTGTCATCCGTGTACACCTCACACGTCACACCATATAGATAATGCCTCCAAATCTTCAAAGCATGAACAACAGCTGCCAACTCTAGATCATGAACCGGATAATTCTTCTCGTGGATCTTCAACTGTCTATAAGCATAGGCAATGACTTTGCCATCCTGCATTAATACTGCACCGAGCCCAACGCGGGAAGCATCACAATAGACTGTGTAAGGCCCTGAACCCGTGGGCAAAACCAATACCGGTGTCATAGTCAGATCTGTCTTGAGCTTCTGAAAGCTCACCTCACACTCATATGACCACCAGAATTGGGCACCCTTATGGGTCAATCTGGTCATCGGGGCTGCGATAGATGAAAATCCCTCTACGAACTGACGTTAATAGCCTGCTAACCGCAAGAAACTCCGGATCTCAGTCACTGAAGCTGGTCGAGGCCAATTCTTGACTGCCTCAATCTTCTTCGGGTCCACCTGAATACCCTCTGCTGATACAATATGACCCAGAAATGCAAACGAACTCAACCAGAACTCACACTTCAAAAACTTAGCATATAACTGACTATCTTTCAAAGTCTGGAGAACCACTCTGAGGTGTTGCTCGTGCTCTTCCTGGCTGTGGGAGTACACCAGGATATCATCAATAAAGACTATTACGAAAATGTCTAGATATGCCCTAAACACTCGATTCATCAGCTCCATAAACGCTTTTGGGGCATTGGTCAACCTAAATGACATGACTAAAAACTCGTAGTGCCCATACCGAGTGCGGAATGCTATCTTAGGGACATCAGACGCCCTAATCCTCAGCTGATGGTAGCCAGATCTCAAGTATATCTTTGAGAAAACCTTTGCTCCCTGCATCTGGTCAAACAAATCATCAATTCTCGGCAGTGGGTACTTGTTCTTTATCGTCACTTTGTTTAACTGTCGGTAATCAATACCCATCCACATCGAACCATCTTTCTTCTTCACAAATAACACCGGCGCACCCCAAGGAGAAACACCCGGCCTGATAAAACCCTTCTCTAGTAAATCCTGCAACTGGTCCTTTAACTCCTTCAACTATGGCGGGGCCATACGATACGGCGGAATAGAAATGGGATGCGTGCCCGGAGCCAGATCAATACAGAAATTAATATCCCTGTCGGGCGGCATGCCCGGCAGGTTTGAAGGGAAAACCTCGGGGAATTCCCGAACAATAGGAACAGAGTCAATAGAAGGAACCTATGCGCTGGATTCACGAACATACGCCATATAAGCTAAACACCCCTTCTCGACCATACGTCGAGCCTTAACATATGAAATATCACTGCCGGTGGCATGACCTGGGGTCCCTCTCCACTCTAGTCGGGGCAATTTTGGCAAAGCCAAGGTCACGGTCTTGGCGTGACAATCTAAGATAGCATGATACAGGGACAACCAATCCATTCCCAAAATAACGTCGAAATCCACCACATCTAAAAGCAGTAAATCAACAGGGGTCTCAAGGCCCTCAAACACAACCACACAGGAACAGTGCACCCGGTCGACTACTATGGAGTCACCTACCAGTATAGATACATAAACAGGAATGTCCAAAGCATAACTAGACATAGCCAGGCAGGGTGCAAAATAAGACAACACATATGAATATGTAGACCCAGGGTCAAGTAGCACTGACACATCTCTATAACAAACCAGAATAGTACCTGTAATAATGGCATCTGACGACTCGGCCTCTGGTCTGGCTGGCAAAGCATAAAACTGGGGATCATACTGGGTGACCGTTATAGACCCCTACTGGAGACGCTCAAACTGCCTCCAATAAGCATCCCTCTGAGTAATGGGAAGAAACTTCTCTAGAAACAACTCCGAAAACTGATCCCAAGTCAAAGGCGGCAACCCTACTGGTCTGGCTAAGCAGTAATCCCTCCACCAAGTCATGGCGGATCCAGATAGACGAAAATCCATAAAATCAACTCCATTGGACTCCACAATGCCCATGTTCCGAAGAACCTCGTGGCAGCTATATAAGAAATCCTGGGGGTCCTCAGAAGAAGCTCCGCTGAATGTAGCAGTGAAGAGCTTGGTGAACCTGTCCAGCCTCCACAAAGCATCTGTGGACATAGCCGATCCATCACCGGTATGTGCAACTACCCCCGGCTGAACTGGTGGAATCTGAGTCTGAGGAGCTACCTGCTCTGGAGTATGTGCGGCAGGAGTCTGGGCCCCTCCTCCAGCCTGGGAGGTGGCTGGTGCTACAGGGAGAAATCCTGCTCGAGAGACACTCTCCATGAGGCCAACCAACCAGACCAAGGCGTCATAAAGAACTGGGGTAGCAATAAACCCCTCTGGGACCTGAGCTGGGCCTACCGGAACTGTCTGGGCTGGGGCCGCAACCTCCTCGTCAAGGCTAGCCTGAGGGTCCGCCACACGGTGTTGCTGCTAGTGGCTGGGCTCTACCCTTGCCTCGGCCCCTAGCATGGCTACGTCCTCTGCCCCTAGCAGGAGCTGCCTGGGGCTCGGACTACTGATCGGTGGATAAGGAAGCGCGTGTTCTCGCCATCCGCGAAAGAACAGAGTAGAAATTCAATCAGCATTGAGAAACCAAATCGCACGACAAGTAAGAACAAATGAGAGATTTTTCCTAACTCAATAGACTCTGGGGAACAAGTACAGACGTCTCCGTACCTACCCCTCAAACTCTACTAAGTTTGTCCGTGAGTTGTGAGACCTATGGAACCTAGTTCTCTGATACCAACTTGTCACGACCCAGATTTCCCACCATCGGGATCGTGATGGCGCCTACTCGTGGTAGCTAGGCAAGCCAACTTATTTACCCTTTCATTACTAGATAATTACTTTAACAGTTTACAGCATCGATATAGATCATGAAATTTAACAAGAATAATAGCGAAAGTTTGATTTAGAATTACGAATCATAACACGAAACGGTCATTAATAGACTCTACCCAAGATTTGGTGTCACAGTACTCACGAACTACTAAGAATATACTAAATACAATGGTCTGAAAGAAATATAGAAGTTGTCCGTCTCGAAAACGATGAGGCAACGGTCTAAAAGAGAACATAAAGAAGAGATGTCGGGCCTGCGGACGCCTGCAAGGCTACCTCAGTCTCGTGAAAGTGAAAGCCTACTCCCGCACTAATGCTTCTGCTGCTCCTCAAAACCTGGACCTGTGCAAAAATGCACAGAAGTGTAGCATCAGCACAACCGACCCCATGTGCTGGTAAGTGTCTAGCCTAACCCCGACGAAGTAGTGACGAGGCTTGACTGGACTCCACATAAACCTATGCAGTTATAAATATACAGCAAGAATCGAATACAAAACATACTATGGGGAGATACAATATTAACAGTAATCCCGAGTAACAAACTAAAACAGCTTAGATTCACAATGAACAAGGAATCAATACTCAATACAAACACATGGTATCAACAACTATTGCGGCGTGCAACCCGCTCCACAATTACCACTGTTGCGGCGTGCAACCCGACCCACATCATTGTTCATGTATCATTATTGCGGCACACAACCCGACCCTCATATATCATTGTTTGTGTATCATTGTTGCGGCGCGTAACCCGACCCTCATATATTATTGTTCATGTATCATTGTTGTGGTGCGCAACCCGATCCTCAATGTCATTTAACAGTCTGACTTCCCAACAACTGTCACAATTAAGGGACATAAAAATAAGCAAACATTTGACAAAATCCAGGCAAGGGAAAGAATCCGACAAGTTCAACCAAACATCCCAGCAAGGGAATAATCAACAATGCTTTATCTTTCTTACTTTTCTTATCTTATAACCCTCTCTACTATTTTGAGCCAATGCTCCAAAGAATCAAGTAATCATATCACCGTTCACATGTTATTCACAACATATTGAAATCCTCCAATAATCACGGAGTTCACAACCAAGTCATGATAATCACACTATAAGGACTCACGGTAATGCTAGACACCGATCTATAGATACTCGTGACCATGCCTATACATCATACTCGATCACATAGCAATTAGCAACAAGACTCAACTCCTATTCCCTCAAGTTAAGGTTAAACCAAACACTTATCTCAAAGCCTTGAAATCTACTTAATCCTCAACTATCGCTTTACCTTGCGGTTCCACCTCCAATTCGCTCGAATCTAATCACAAATTGTTCAATTACTTTAATAAACACTATATGAATCAATTTGAATGCATAAAAATGATTTTCCCAAGTTTTTCCCAAAAATTCCAAAAATGCCCCCGGGCTCACGTGGTCAAAACCCAAGGTTCGGACCAAAACCCGGTTACCCATTCCCCCACGAACTCAAATATGTAATTTGTTTTGAAATCAGACCTTAAATCGAGGTCCAACTCCCAAATTTATAGAAAACCTAAGTTCTACCCAAAAACCCAAATTTCACCCATGAAAATCCTTGATTTCAAGTGGAAAACATGTTTAATGATGTTAAAGGTTGAAATAATTGAGTAAAAATCAACTTAAAGTGATTTGGGATGAAGTTTGCTCTTGAAACATCGCCTATGGTGTTTGGATTTTGAAAGCATGGTGAAAAGTGGTAAAATTTCGACTAAGTATAAAATTTGCTGGGCTGCGGATATGGGAAATGCGAACATTGGTTCACATTTGCGAACAATGCAGGCCTGGGAATTGCGATATTTTTGTTCGCATTTGCGAACACTGCTCAGTTCCCCGACCTTCGCATTTGCTGAACTTGTTCGCATTTGCGATCGTCGCAATTGCGATAGTGGTTTGCATTTGCGATTCCGGGCGAGGATGGAGGCCCTTCGCATTTGCGACCCTATGCCCAGACCCCAGGCTTCGTATTTGCGATGGGGAGTTCGTATTTGTGAGTCTCGCATTTACGAGAAATACTTCGCAAATGTGAAGATATCATACCTGACCTGCAACTATTTTTCCAAAGTTCAAAATGCAACTCAACACCTATCCAAAACTCTCCCAAGCCCTCGGGGATCCAAACAAAACATGTACACAACCTCCAAAACATCCTACGAACTTAGTCGCGCGATCAAATCGCCAAAATAACATCATATTCATAGAATCAAGCGTCAAAACTCGTGATTTTTCTTCTAAACTTCATGAACTTTCAAACTTGGAACTTACAGTCCGAAACACATCAAACGACGTCCGATTTCGACCAAACTTCACAGAAAGCGCTTAAACAATATATAAGACTTGTACCGGGCGTCGTAACCAAAATACGAGCCCGATACCTCAGTTTTTTGATCAATTTTCATCTCCATTTTCCTTAATAATTTCAGAAAAACTATTTAATAGAAAAATTCTTTCCTCGGGCTCTAGACCTCGGAATTCGACTCTGGGCACATGCCCGAGTCCCATATTTTTCTACGGACCTTCCGGGACCATCCAATCTCGAGTCCGGGTCCGCTTACCCAAAATGTTGACCAAAGTCAACTTTAATCATATTAATATTAAAATTCTTCAAATATTTCATAGAATTCACATATTTCGGCATAAAAGCTTTCCGGCTACGCGCCCGAACTGTGCACATAAATCGAGGCAAGAAAAATAAGGTTTTCAAGGCCTCGGAAGCACAGAACGAATGAGGAAACAGGTGATGACCCTTTGGGTCGTCACATCCTCCACCTCTAAAACAATCGTTCATCCTCGAACGGACAAAAGAAAGAAGTACCTGAGTCGGGGAATAGATGTGGATAACGGCTCCGCATATCAGACTTGGACTCAGACTCCCAGGTCGAGGCCTAAGGGGGCTGACCTATCCACTGAACACGAACAGAGGGAAAACTCCTGGATCTCAACTGACGAACTTGCCGGTATAGAATAGCTATCGGCTCCTCCTCATAAGATCAATCGTTGTCCAACAGGACAGTGCAGAAGTCTAACACATGGGTAGAATCGCCGTGATACCTCTGAAGCATAGACACATGAAAAACTGGATGCACAGCTGATAAGCTAGGTGGTAATGCAAGTCTATAAGCCACCTCTCCTACTCGATCAAGAATCTCAAACGGACTAATGTACTTAGGGCTGAGCTTGACCTTCTTTCCGAACCTCATCACACCCTTCATAGGCGATACCCGGAGCAATACCTGCTCACCAACCATAAAAGCCACATCTCGGACCTTACGGTCCGCATAACCTTTTGTCACGACTGAGCCGAACGAAGCCTGTCCCGAATGATCTTGACCTTATCTAAGGCCTCCTGAACTAAGTCTGTACCCAATAACCGAGCCTCTCCCGGCTCAAACCATCCGACTGGAGACCGACATCGTCTACCATAAAACACCTCATACGAAGCCATTTGAATGCTGGACTGGTAGCTGTTGTTGTAGGCGAACTCTGCTAAAGGAAAAAACTGGTCCCACGAGTCTAAAAAATCAATGACACAAGCTAGTCCGCTCGGACTGACCGTCCGTCTGAGGATGGAATGTTGTGCTCAACTGAACCTGGGTGCCCAACTCTTGCTGAAATGCTCTCCAGAAGCGCGAGGTAAACTGCGTACCCCGGTCCAAAATGATGGATATCGGCACACCATGAAGGCGGACAATCTCCCTAATATAAATCTCAGCTAACCTCTCGGATGAATAGGAGACTTCCACTGGAATGAAATGCGCTGACTTGGTCAGCCTATCCACAATGACCCAAATAGTATCAAACTTCTTCTGAGTCAACGGAAGTCCAATAATGAAATGCATGGTAATCCTCTCCCACTTCTACTCGGGGAGCTCAATCCTATGAAACAACTCACCGGGCCTCTGATGCTCATATTTGACTTGCTGACAATTCAAACACCGAGGCACATATGCAACAATATCCTTCTTCATATTATGCCACCAATAATGTTGTTGCAAGTCCTGATACATCTTCGCGGCTCCCGGGTGAATAGAATACCGGGAACTATGGGCCTCCGCTAAGATCAACTCTCGAATCCCATCAATATTGGGCACACAAACTTGCCCCTGCAATCTCAAAACACCATCATCGTCTAAGGTCACCTTCGTGGCACCTCCACGTTGCACCGTGTTTCTCAGGACACACAAATGGGGATCATCAAACTGCCGATCACGGATACGCTCCATAGAGAAGAACGGGCAACCGTGCAATCTAACACTCTGCTAGGATAAGAAATATCTAATATCACCATTCGATTGGCCAAGGCCTGAACATCTAAAGCAAGCGGTCTCTGGCTGGCCGGAATATAAGCAAGACTACCCATGCTAGCAGATTTCCTACTCAATGCATCGGCCACCACATTGGCCTTACCCGGGTGGTATAAGATAGTTTTCAACAACTCTAACCACCTTCGTTGCCTCACATTCAACTCTTTCTGCTTGAACAGGTACTGAAGGCTCTTGTGATCCGTGTACACCTCACACGTCACACCATATAGATAATGCCTCCAAATTTTCAAAGCATGAACAACAGCTGCCAACTCTAGATCATGAACCGCATAATTCTTCTCGTGGATCTTCAACTGTCTATAAGCATAGGCAATGACTTTGCCATCCTGCATTAATACTGCACCAAGCCTAATGCGGGAAGCATCATAATAGACTGTGTAAGGCCCTGAACCCGTGGGCAAAACCAATACCGGTGTCGTAGTCAGAGCTGTCTTGAGCTTCTGAAAGCTCGCCTCACACTCATCTGACCACCTGAACTGGGCACCCTTCTGGGTCAATCTGGTCATCAGGGCTGCAATAGATGAAAATCCCTCTACGAACCGACGGTAATAACATGATAACCCCAAGAAACTCCGTATCTCAGTCACTGAAGTAGGTCGAGGACAATTCTTGACTGCCTTAATCTTCTTCGGGTCCAACTGAATACCCTCTGCTAATACAATATGATCCAGAAATGCAACCGAACTCAACCAGAACTCACACTTCGAAAACTTAGCATATAACTGACTATCTTTTAGAGTTTGGAGAACCACTCTGAGGTGTTGCTCGTGCTCTTCCTAGCTGTAGGATTACACCAGGATATCATCAATAAAAACTATTACGAATAAGTCTAGATATGGCCTGAACACTCGGTTCATCAGCTCCATAAACGCTGCTGGGGAATTGGTCAACCCAAATGACATGACTAAAAACTCGTAGTGCCCATACCGAGTGCGGAATGCTGTCTTAGGGACATCAGATGCCCTAATCCTCAGCTGATGGTAGCCAGATCTCAAGTCTATCTTTGAGAAAACCTTTGCTCCCTGAAGCTGGTCAAACAAATCATCAATTCTCGGCTGTGGGTACTTGTTCTTTATCGTTACTCTGTTCATCTGCCGGTAATCAATACACATCCGCTTCAAACCATCTTTCTTCTTCACGAATAACACCGGCGTACCCCAAGGAGAAACACTCGGCCTGATAAAACCCTTCTCTAGTAAATCTTGCAACTGGTCCTTTAACTCCTTCAACTCGGGCGGGGCCATGCGATACGGCAGAATAGAAATGGGCTGCGTGCCCGGAGCCAGATCAATACAGAAATTAATATCCCTGTCGGGCGGCATGCCCCGCAGGTCTGAAGGGAAAACCTCGGGGAATTCCCGAACAATAGGAACAGAGTCAATAGAAGGAACCTCTGTGCTTGAGTCACGAACATACGCCAGATAAGCTAAACACCCCTTCTCGACCATGCGTCGAGCCTTAACATATGAAATAACACTGCGGGTGGCATGACCTGGGGTCCCTCTCATCTAGTCGGGGCAATTTTGGCAAAGCCAAGGTCACGGTCTTGGCGTGACAATATAAGATAGCATGATACGGGGACAACCAATCCATCCCCAAAATAACGTCGAAATCTACCATATCTAAAAGCAGCAAATCAACACGGGTCTCAAGACCCTCAAATACAACCACACAGGAACGGTGCACCCGATCGACTACTGTGGAGTCACCCACCGGTGTAGAGACATAAACAGGAATGTCCAAAGCATAACTAGACATAGCCAGGCGGGGTGCAAAATAAGACGACACATATGAATATATAGACCCGGGGTCAAATAGCACTGACGCATCTCTATCACAAACCAGAATAGTACCTGTAATAATGGCATCTGACGATTCGGCCTCTGGTTTGGCTGGCAAAGCATAAAACCGGGGCTCATACTGGGTGACCGTCATAGACCCCTACTGGAGTTGCTCAAACTGCCACCGATAAGCATCCCTTTGAGTAATGGGAAGAAACTTCTCTAGAAACAACTCCGAAAACTGATCCCTAGTCAAAGGCGGCAACCCTGCTGGTCTGGCTAAGCAGTAATCCCTCTACCAAGTCATGGCGGATCCAGATAGACAAAAAGCCATAAAATCAACTCCATTGGACTCCACAATGCCCATGTTCCGAAGAACCTCATGGCAGCTGTATAAGAAATCATGGGGGTCCTCAGAAGAAGCTCCGCTGAATGTAGCAGTGAAGAGCTTGGTGAACCTGTCCAGCCTCCAAAAAGGAGGTGCGGACAAAGCCTCTCCATCGCCAGCCTGTGCAACTACCCCTGGCTAAACTGGAGGAATCTGAGTCTGAGGAGCTACCTACTGCGGAGTACGTGCGGCAGGAGTCTGGGCCCCTCCTCTATCCTGGGAAGTGGTTGGTGCTACAAGGAGCAATCCCGCTCGGGTGACACTCTCCGTGAGGCCAACCAACCGGACCAAGGCGTCCTGAAGAACTGGGGTAGCAATAAACCCCTCTGAGACCTGAGCTGGGCCCACCGAAACTGTCTGGGCTGGGGCCGGAACCTCCTCGTCAAGGCCAACCTGAGGGCCCGCCACTGGTGTTGCTGCTGGTGGCTGGGCTCTGTCCCTGCCTCGGCCCCTAGCATGGCTACGTCCTCTGCCCCTAGCGGGAGCTGCCTGGGGCTCGAACTGCTGATCGGTGGATGAAGAAGCGCGTGTTCTCGCCATCTTCGAAAGAACAGAGTAGAAATTCAATCAGCATTGAGAAACCAAATCGCTCGACAAGAAAGAATAAATGATAGATTTTTCCTAACTCAATAGACTCTGGGGAACAAGTACAGACGTCTCCGTACCTACCCCTCAGACTCTATTAAGTTTGTATGCGAGTTGTGAGACCTATGTAACCTAATTCTCTGATACCAACTTGTCACGACCCGGATTTCCCACCATCGGGATCGTGATGGTGCCTACTAGTGGTATCTAGGCAAGCCAACTTATTTACCCTTTCATTACTAGATAATTACTTTAACAGTTTACATCATCGATATAGGTCATTAAATTTAACAAGAATAATAGCGAAAGTTTGATTTATAATTACGAATCATAATGCGAAACAGTCATTAATAGCCTCTACCCAAGATTTGGTGTCACAGTACTCACGAACTACTAAGAATATACTAAATACAATGGTCTGAAAGAAATATAGAAGTTGTCCGTCTCGAAAACGATGAGGCAATAGTCTAAAAGAGAACATAAGGAAGAGACGTCGGGCCTGCGGACGCCTGCAAGGCTACCTCGGTCTCATGAAAGTGAAAGCCTGCTTCTGCACTAATGCTGCTGCTGCTCCTCAAACCCTGGACCTGTGCAAAAATGCATAGAAGTGTAGCATCTGCACAACCGACCCCATGTGCTGGTAAGTGTCTAGCCTAACCCCGGCGAAGTAGTGACGAGGCTAGACTGGAATCCACATAAACCTGTGCAGTTATAAATATACAACAGGAATCGAATACAAGGCAATTAACAACATGGGAGGGGGAAACATGCTATGGGAGATACAATATTAATAGTAATCCCGAGTAACAAACTAAAACAGCTTAGATTCACAATGAACAAGGAATCAATACTCAATACAAACACATGGTATCAACAACTATTGCGGCGTGCAACCCGCTCCACAATTACCACTGTTGCGGCTTGCAAAGCGCTCCACAAATACCACTATTGCGGCATGCAACCCGACCCATATCATTGTTCATGTATCATTATTGTGGCGCGCAACCCGACCCTTATATATCATTGTTGTGGCGCGTAACCCGATCCTCAATGTCATTTAACAGTCTGAGTTCCCAACAACAGTCACAATTAAGGGACATAAAAATAAGCAAATATTTGACAAAATCCCGGCAAGGGTAAGAATCCAACAAGTTCAACCAAGCGTCCCGGCAAGGGAATAATCAACAACGCTTTCTCTTTCTTACTTTTCTTATCTTATAACCTACTCTACTATTTTGAGCCAACGCTCCAAAGAATCAAGTAATCATATCACCGTTCACATATTATTCAAAATATATAGAATCCTCCAATAATCACGGAGTTCACAACCAAGTCATGATAATCACACTATAAGGACTCACGGTCATGCTAGACACCGATGTATACATACTCATCACCATGCCTATATATCGTACTCGATCACATAGCAATTAGCAACAAGACTCAACTCCTATTCCCTCAAGCTAGGGTTAAACCAAACACTTACCTCAAAGCCTTGAAATCTACTTAATCCTCAATTATCGCTTTACCTCGCGGTTCCACCTCCAATTCGCTCCAATCTAATCATAAATTGTTCAATTACTTTAATAAACACTATATGAATCAATTTGAATGCATAAAAATAATTTTCCCAAGTTTTTTCCAAAAATTCCAAAAATGCCCCCGGGCCCACGTGGTCAAAACCCGAGGTTCGGACCAAAACCCAGTTACCCATTACCCTACAAACTCAAATATGTAATTTGTTTTTGAAATTGGACCTCAAATCGAGGTCCAACTCCCCAATTTATAGAAAACTTATGTTCTACCCAAAAACCCCAATTTCACCCATGGAAATCCTTGATTTCAAGTGGAAAACATGTTTAATGATATTATGAAAGAATTGAGTAAAAATCAACTTAAAAGTGATTTGGGATAAAGTTTGCTCTTGAAAAATTGCCTATGGTGTTTGGGTTTTGAAAGAATGGTAAAAAGTGGTGAAATTTCGACTAAGTATAAAATTTGTTGGGCTGCGGATATGTGAAATGCGAACATTGGTTCACATTTGCGAACAATGCAGGCCTGGGAATTGCGACATTATTGTTTGCATCTGCAAACACTGCTCAGTTCCCCGACCTTCGCATTTGCGATCGTAGCAATTGCGATAGTGGTTCGCATTTGCGATTCCATGCGAGGATGGAGGCTCTTCGCATTTGTGAGAAAATGGGTTGCATTTGCGACCCTATGCCCAGACCCCAGGCTTCGCATCTGCGATGGGTAGTTCGCATTTGCGAGAAATACTTTGCAAATGCGAAGATATCATACCTGACCTGCAACTATTTTTCCAAAGTTCAAAATGCAACTCGACACCTATCCAAAAATCACCCGAGCCCTCGGGGCTCCAAACTAAACATGTACACAACCTCAAAATATCCTACGAACTTATTCGCGCGATCAAATCGCCAAAATAACATCATATTCATAGAATCAAGCCTCAAAACTCATGATTTTTCTTCTAAACTTCATGAACTTTCAAACTTGGAACTTATAGTCCGAAACACGTCAAACGACATCCGATTTTGACCAAACTTCACAGAAAGTGCTTAAACAATATATAAGACTTGTACCAGGTGTCGGAACCAAAATACGAGCCCGATACCTCAGTCTTTTGATCAATTTTCATCTCCATTTTCCTTAATAATTTCATAAAAATAATTTAACAAAAAAATTCTTTCCCCGGGCTCTAGACCTCGGAATTCGACTCCAGGCACATGCCCGAGTCCCATATTTTTCTACGGACCTTCCGGGACCGTCGTCCAATCTCGGGTCCGGGTCCGTTTACCCAAAATGTTGATTAATCATATTAATATCAAAATTCTTTAAAGTTTTCACAGAATTCACATATTTCGACATAAAAGCTCTCCGGCTACGCGCCCGGATTGTGCATGCAAATCGAGGCAAGTAAAAATAAGGTTTTCAAGGCCTTGAAAGCACGAAACGAATGAGGAAACAGGTGATGACCCTTTGGATCGTCACATACTGCTCGAGATAGATGGTATAAAAAGGATCGTTGGAACTTAAATTGTGTTAATTTTAATAGATTAATTCATACCGGTGAACGTGAAGAACATGAGCCTTACATCGAAGCATCTCAAGTACAAATGGTGTACTATGTGGATGATGTTGTCAATAAAGGGTGGAGTGTTTCTATGTATCTAAAGCCAAGAGATCTATATGATATGGGATAAGAAGTCGTGGAAGATGAAGTATATGAGAATGAACCATACCAAGAGCAAGAACTCGAATAGTTTTTTGGTGATGGTGATGAGTATGTACAACTAGCTACGGACCATATAATTGATGATGTAGTAGATACAATCGTTGCTACTAACTTAGCAGCAGATACATACATGTGTGAATAGAAAATTTATTTAATATGTTGCTTTATCTGAAGGTAATAGTATTTCATACCTAAGTAGTATTTATATTATTTATTTGATGTATAAGTATGTTTAGAAATGGTATTCATATTTGGTATGAAGGCATATTTAAAAATGATATTCATATTTGATTCACCTCTTTTTAATCTATGGTATTCGTATTTGTTTGCCACAAGAGGATCTCTTGGAAAAAAGATGAAAGTATTGGAAGAACTGAGAAAGAGTAAAGACGACAAAAAAGAGTAGTTGGAAGAACAAACTAGGCTGAGGTTTGACTGTAGTTCATACTGGAATATGTGATTTGCATGGTGTAGGGTGCCTTTTTGCTTTATCTCCTGTTTGAGAAGAATGATTTGAAGCAGGATGAGCATATTGAGCATTAAATTTTGATGATGCTAAACTGAATGCTACAGTTGCTGATTTGGATTGATGCAGGGGCTTTCTACCTATGTGTGGATGATGCTCTCAACACAAGTAAGTGAACATCAATATTACTGTGAGTTACTTATGATATCAAAAAGTTAATTTACCTGCTCAAACAAATATAGGCTCTTCTAAGTGCTATAGGTGTTGGTGATAAATCCCATACTGTTATTGGGGAAACGTTTTAGGTGAGTTCACATCTTCTTTTTTTTCATTGTAATTTATGTTTTAAACTGGTGTGATGACAATGGTTTTAAAAAAGATTCAGTGGTTCTTGTGAGATTTAACTGGTATGGTTGGAGGCGTCTTGTTCACATGTTTCCAGGTTTCTTTCATCTTTTCTGGCTTAATTTTTCCGGTATCGTATTGATCCTATTGTGTCAAACAATGCATGCCTTGATTCTTTATAAAGGCCGAAGCTACAGAAGCACCTCAGTCCTTCGAGGATAAATGATTTCCCATCAGACTTACATCGATGTCAGTTTCTGTTTCCACTTGAAACTATATGCAAATGCTCCTTTTCATTAACAAAAGGAAATGATGATCTCTTTCCTATAATAAAGTTACCATGGCAGCATATATGGATCGAAATCGAATATTTTTTGGGACAGTGATATTTTTGACCTGCCTCTTACTACCAACCCTCTGTTAATGATTTTTGAAATATAAATACTTGTTGGAAAAAGACTGTTGCTTTTTCTTTCTTTTTCAGGGTTCTAATTTAGACAGTAATGCCAAAATGTGGTGTTTAGTGGCAGATCTCATGAATGATCTCGGTATGCCCTTTCACCAAGCTAATGGAAATTAGCATCAACTCTTATCTGTTTCATTTATCCTAGTTATCAGTTAATTCCTAATTATTATGTATCCTAATGTTGTCCAATGTTTCAATCTTCTCCTAGTTGTTGGAATTCCTTCTCTCCTTTTTTAGTGGTATGCCAGGGAATGCACTTTTGAACGGATGAGAGGTTGCGTGTATTATAGCATTAGTCAATCATCTGTTATATGTAACTTGTAAATTTCTTTGGTGTATTATGCTTCTCATATATTGACGAACTTGGGTGCACGCTAGCTGGGTCTGCTTTCACATACTTACTGAATTACCATGTCCTCCCCTTCAGTTTTGTCTTCTGTTGTTGGTCATTAGATAAATATTTGCATGATGTAACCTTTGTACCACAAGTTCAATATAACCTTCTAAACAGTTTTAGAAGATCTGTACATTTTTTAATGCTGTAACAAACTTGTAATTGTCTCAAATTGTGTAGGGCTGATGTTGCGGCTGTTGTGTTCTACGCCTTGCTATTCACTGTGCTTATAGTATCCTCATATTTGGCCCTTTATTTTGCAACATTACTGGAGTTCCTTTCTCATCATAAGCCTTGCCATTTCCCTTCCAGTTCGTTTGAGAATTTTACGACAGGCTCATACAAGAAAGAGAGTATGACAATTACCTTTGTCTATGTGAACTTCCATCTGCAGCTACAAGTGCCAAACAGCATTTCAAGTGAAAGGAATACCTCTTTCATAGAAGTGCACTCCGATTGTAGAAATACAATTCTTTGACCATCGTCACATATGCGGACCAAGCTTCTGCTATGAAAGATGGGATACCATCTTTGTATGTATTCCTCTTGACGATCCATTCTTGAAGAAGCATTATTAGAGGATGAATTAGTTCCCTGTGAAATGAACAAGCAGAGTCCAGAGTTCAAGGTTTCAGAAATTTTAAATTTCTTGCTTTGTTGTAAACTAAACTTGGTGGGAACTAACCTACAGACTTTATATTTCTTATCAGTTTCATTTATCCTAGTCATCATGAATGAACTTTTCACCTCCACGTGTGTTTCCAATTACTAATGACTATAAAATCGTTTTTCTTGTCAGATAAGTAGATTGATTTTATTGACAAGAAGGAACAATCCCGTGTGCAAGAGTTCCATTCTGCAAACTCAGTCCAATCATCTTTATAGGTTGGGGAGTCCCTATGAGCGACACACCAAAGAATAAGCATGATAACCTACAGCAGCACAACACATACTTTCCTCTCCTTCAAGAATTCTTCTATTTCTTTCCCTCCATGTAGTTCACAAATTGCCCATGGACTCTCTTACCATCCCCTCTGGACTTCCAGCTTTCAAATAATGCTATAACATACCTGGGGTAATGCATCAGATAGAAAATAGATTAAGCATCAAAGTCTGCAAGTTAGTCACAACTTTGTGGTGATTGACAGATGGTCCATGTCCTTTCTCCATCTCTTACACATATATTTGTAGGTCTTCAATGTTCCAGCAGAAGATTGTAAAATCTTATGGAGTTAAGCTTCTTAACTAATCTACCTGCTAAATACTTTCAAAGTGTAATTTACTTATTTTCTCCAATGTTATAATATTCATTATCTTCTTCTTGGCTGCTTTAGTTGTTTGTCCTTCTGACTAGAATATTATGAAATTTCAATTGCAGTAGCTTTCTGGTCTGTTATTAATTCACCCATTTTAGATGTTGGGTAAATTTTGGCAAAGAGTATTAAGCAGACTGAAGCATATTTTTAACCTTTTTTGGCTGACCTTGAAGCTTTTTCCTTTAAAAGAAGATGATTTCTTCTTGTTAATGAGGCCAAACATACTGAAGTGATAGGACTGATTTTCTAAATATCATCTTTATTTGTTTCTATTTAGCAGGTGTTGCTAGTGGAGCCACTAGAGCAGCTTTGACACAGCACTTTGCCTTTCAAAACAATGCAGCAGATATAACTGCAAAGGTATTGTGATAAATATACAGTGGCTAAAAAATTGTAAAAAATCCACTTACTCAGACTTGGTATCCGTTTTTCCTGTTCTGATAGGAAGGAAGCCAAAAAACTCTTGCTATAATGATTGGGATGGCTTTAGGAATGCTTCTTGCACACATCACAATTGGCCACTCATTTGCAATTTGGATATCCTTGTTGTCTCTTACTATGTTCCATATGTATGGTTGGTTCACTATTTAAGATTCATTATGATTATGGTCAAGGCTATTTATTTTGTTATTGTTCTAAGCGTCATCTCATTACTCTATAATTCTTGAACTCTAAGGTTTGTTATTAACAAAATTATCCTACTTTGTTTTGCCATTTATGCAGATTTTTTTTTCTTTTTTTAACCTTGATCATGCTTGTATGTTGTCTACGAGATTTACTTTCATTTCCTTGTCTAAACTTTGACAGGTATTATGGAATCCTGATAGCCTATAGCAGCCTTTTGGATGTAAGGAGAGATCATACTAGTAGTAGTTCAAATTTTATTTTTTCATAATTAAAGATTATGTACTTTAATTAATTATCTATCACTGTATTCTCAGTTTCTAACAGAGCAGAAGCCTAGATTTGTGGACACTCTAGTTAGAACTCGGGTGCTACCACTGTATGAAACATCAATTCCTCAACCATATTTGATTGCCTCTGCAAACTGGGTCTTAGGAGAGATTGCTTCATGTCTTTCTGATGTGGGATAATTTTTTTTTATGTTACCTTCTTAACTATAAATTTGCTATTAGGCATTGTATGGAGTAAGTTCCCTTTTTTTCTTTCTACAACAGGGTATGAGTGCTGATATTTATTCTTCATTAGTGAAAGCATCAACAATATCAGATATAAGGGGTATTTCTTGTTATCCTGTGCGGGTGACAGCTGCTGCTGCCATTGCTCAACTTGTAGAAGTAAGTGGCTAAAATGGCTCCTATTTTATGCACTTGAAGTATGATAGTGTAAATAATGCTTGTACTTTTGGTACTGCAGAATGAGTACATGCCACCTGAGTGGCTACCTCTTCTTCAGGTGGTTTGTCATAGAATTGGTGATGAAGAAGAAGATAGCTCCATTTACTTTCAGCTTCTAAGTACTATGGTCGAGGCTGGAAATGAAAAAATTGCACCTCATATTCCAGATATTGTTTGTCTATTGGTTAGAGAAATCTCAAAGAAGTTATCTTTAGATCTGGAGCCATGGCCTCATGTATATTCTTATATTCAACTACAATAACTATTGCACTCTTATGTATCTGATGTATTTGTATTTTTATTCTTTAGCAAATCTTTTGATGATTGTAATTTTCTTTTTGGTAACTAGCATGAAAATGAGAACGTGTCTTGTGCTGATTTCAATATTTTATGGAGCTATGTGGTTCAGTATTCATTGTTTATAGTTTAAATGGAAGTCCTATAGATTGGATTGCTTGCTTTGAAATTTCATCTTATCTAGTCACGTTTCATATCATGTCACATGGTCCAGAGTCATTACTTTGATAGGAATAGGACTAAACTTTATGATTCCTTCTTGTAACTGAAGTACCTTGAAACACAATCTTAAATCCTTTTTTATGTTGATCTGGTAATAAGTGCATAGGCGTTCTAGATTCAACCTCGCTCTTCACCCAAATCTGAAATTAAGAAAAAACAAACCCATCCATATATATAATTTAAGGCATATTGAGATTTGAAATTTCCCAGACCCCACTTGTGGGATTACACTAGGTTTTTTATTGTTGTTATTGAGATTTTAAATTACTGACTTGCATCTGATAGATGGTGGAACAGGGCTTTGCATCACTAGCAGTGATGGCTCAGTGTTGGGAAGACTCTACATCGGAAGAAAATGAGCAGGATGGTTCAAGTCAATTGTGGCGTTCTGGTCAGGCAACCATGATGAGAGCATTTTCAGATCTCCTACAGCATGCCTGACTAAGATTTGCTCTACGGATGGTTAGTCTTGAATAAAAACACAAGCTTGTATGCATATATAGTCTGTTCTTTACTTTTTTGTCAAAATAACATGCTCAGTACTATTTCAGTAAAATACTTCCTTTAAAAACATCATGACTGAAGCCTATTCGTGCGTATGTGTCTCTATTTAAAATGCAATCACCTCAATGCTGGATGCAGCTTATGTCTAGTGTTTATACTATATAGTTATATGATTTATATTGTGAAATCCATACCAAGATTTAATAGATTATTAGGTGCTAACACTATGAGTTTTTTTGGTAAATGGCTTACAGTGGGATGCTGTTGAAACCAAGAAAATTCTTCACAGCAAATTTCCTGTCTAGACTAACAGCTTTCTTGATACAGTTAAAAATAGATAAATCCTCTATCTCCTCACATGCATGCCAATCAGCTCTGAGATCTGACCGGACCAGCATCAGCTCTGAGACCTTTAGCTTTAAAAGATCGTCAGTTTTAGTAATTCCTTGCAAAATGAAACCAAGCAACGTGGAACAATCATCGACACATGATGCAGGGGGCACTGAGAAGGCAACCTCAGGTTCCTGATAATTGCAACAAATAATATGAGAAGATAACAAGAGAGTTGAGCACATCAAAAGCAAAATAAATATTAAGATTCTTCTAATCACACTATTATCCCAAGCGAGACATTGACCAGTTAAGTACAAGCTAAATCTAACAGGAATTCTCATTGGTGGAGGAACTGGATCAGAAAAAAAAAAAGATGGATTCTAATTGTAAGGTATCTAAAGAAACCATTGCTGGAATTGGATCTTATTCAAAGAAAAAGATATCAAATATCTGGAGCTTCTTTTTGTGCTTGGTCGAGGATCCAGTAGGTGGCGCTCCTTTCTTGGAGAGCCGTACATGAGACTTCTGCCTCATACGGCTCCATCCTGAGCTTCCATCAACACATGAACAGCTTTGGATCGTGCAGGAGAAGCTAACAGGCTTATCATATATCATTCCTCGTGATAAAAATTTATTTAGTTCCATGAGGATTTGAATTTGTAATGTTTGTCACTCTGGTGATTATTTATGAAATTTATTTTATGTTGTAAGTTATTTGATATAATTATTTCTTTAATCCTACAAATAGAAAATATTCAAATAGAAAAAGAGTTTTCAACAACAAAAACATTGTGGCAGAAATAAACTGGCACTATTTTGTTTTTTTAAATACTAATATTATATTGTAGCGGTTATAAATCCCACATAACTTTTTAAAAAATATTTAGATCATATTTTGGGATTTTATAAACCCCCACATAACCTTTTTTAAAAAAAAAAATATTTAGTTCATATTTTGGGGGTTTATAAACCCCCACATAACCTTTTTAAAAAAAATATTTAGATCATATTTTGGGGATTTATAAACCCCCACAATATTATTTTCTAACCACTACGTTCATATTGAGGGGGTTTATAAACCCTCAAAGTATTATTTTATTAACACATTAAAATCATATTGCGGGGGTTTAAAACTAGAGGTTTTAAACGGGCCGGGTCAGCCCGGTTTTGGACCGGCCCAGACCGGTAGAACCCGGAACCGGCCCGAACCGGTAAGGAGGGCCGGGCTGGGCTGGGTAGGGGGCTGGGCTGGGTAGGGGGCTGGGCTGGGTTTGGACGGTTTAAATTT
>MU747473.1:0-28050 GCA_026770625.1 Nicotiana glauca
AGTTGAGATTTTAGGCATAGGGCCTCCATTCCCTAGTCGTCGTTTTACCAACATTAGGGCTCCAATCCCTGAGTTGAGATTTTGCATATAGGGCCTCTATTATCTGGTCGCCTTTTATACTAACATTAGGGCTCCAATCCCTGAGTTGAGATTTTAGACATAGGGCCTCCATTCTCTAGTCGCCTTTTTTTACTAACATTAGGGCTCCAATTCATGAGTTGATATTTTAGACATAGGGCCTCCGTTCCCTAGTCGCCATTTTACCAACATTAGGACTCCAATCCCTAAGTTGAGATTTTAGACATAGGGTCTCCATTATCTAGTCGCCTTTTATACCAACATTAGGGCTCCAATCCTTGAGTTGAGATTTTAGTCATAGTGCCTCCATTCCCTAATCGCCCTTTTTACCAAAATTAGGGTTGGAGTTGAGATTTTTTAAACATAGGGCCTCAATTCCCTAGTCGCCTTTTTTACCAACATTAGGGCTCCAATTTCTTAGTTGAGATTTTAGGCAAAGGGTCTCCATTCTCTAGTCGCCTTCTTGCCAACATTAGGGCTCCAATCCCAGAGTTGAGATTTTAGACATAGGGCCTCCATTATGCAGTCGCCTTTTATACCAACATTAGGGTTCCAATCCCTAAGCTGAGATTTTAGAAATAGGCCACATTTCCTAGTCGCCTTTTTACCAACATTAGAGCTCCAATCCCTGAGTTTAGATTTTAGGACATAGGGCCTCCATTTTACAAACATTAGGGCTCCAATCCCTGAGTTGAGAGTTTATACATAGGGTCTCCATTCCCTAGTCGGTTTTTTTTAACCAACATTAGGGCTACAATCGCTGAGTTGAGATTATTAGACAAAGGGTCTCCATTCTCTAGTCACCTTTATTACCAACATTTGGGCTCAAATCCTTTAATGGAGATTTCAGACATAGGGCCTCCATTCCCTAGTCTCCTTTTTTGACCAACACTAGGGTTCCAATCCCTGAGTTGAGATTTTAGACATAGGGCCTCCATTCCATAGTCGCTTTTTTTACCAACATTAGGGCTCCAATCCCTGAGTTACGATTTTAGGCATAGGGTCACCGTTCCCTAGTTGCCTTTTTACAAAAATTAGGGCTCCAATCACAGTGTTGAGATTTTTAGACTAGGGACTCCTTTCCCTAGTCGTCGTTTTTACCAACATTGGGGCTACAAACCCTAAGTTGATATTTTAGACATAGGGCCCCATTTCCTAGTTGCCTTTTTACCAACATTAGAGCTCCAATCACTGAGTTTAGATTTTTGGACAAAGGGCCTCCATTTTACAAACATTAGGGCTCCAATTCTTGAGTTGAGATTTTCTAGACATAGGGACTCCATTCCCTAGTCGCCTTTTTTTTACCAACATTAGGGCTCCAATCCCTAAGTTGAGATTTTAGAAATAGGGCCCCATTTCCTAGTCGCCTTTTACCAACATTATAGCTCCAATCACTGAGTTTAGATTTTTGGACATAGGGCCTCCATTTTACAAACATTATGGCTCCAATCCCTAAGTTGAGATTTTCTATACATAGGGCCTCCATTCCCTAGTCGCCTTTTTAACCAACATTAGGGCTCCAATGCATGAGTAGAGATTTTAGACATAGGGCATCCATTCCCTAGTCGCGTTTTTACCAACATTAGGGCTCCAATCCCTGAATTGAGATTTTAGACATAGGGCCTCCATTATTTAGTCGCCTTTTATACCAACATTAGGGCTCCAATCCCTGAGTTGAGATTTTAGACATAGTGCCTCCATTCCCCAATTGCCTTTTTTACCAAAATTAGGGCTCCAATCCCGGAGTTGAGATATTTTAAACATATGGCCTCCATTCCCTAGTCGCCTTTTTTACCAACATTAGGGCTGCAATTCCTGAGTTGAGATTTTAGGAATAGCGCCTCCATTCCCTAGTCGCCCTCTTACCAACATTAGGGCTCCAATCTCAGAGTTGAGATTTTAGACATAGGGCCTCCATTATCTAGTCGCCTTTTATACCAACATTAGGGTTCCAATCCCTGAGTTACGATTTTAGACATAGGGTCACCATTCTCTAGTTGCCTTTTTACCAAAATTAGAGCTCCAGTCCCTGTGTTGAGATTTTTAGACTAGGGACTCCTTTCCCTAGTCGCCGTTTTTACCAACATTGGGGCTACAAACCCTGATTTGAAATTTTAGACATAGGGCCCCATTTCCTAGTCGCCTTTTTACCAACATTAGAGCTCCAATCACTAAGTTTATATTTTTGGACATAGGGCCTCCATTTTACAAACATTAGGTCTCCAATCACTGATTTGAGATTTTCTAGACATAGGGCCTCCATTCCCTAGTCGCCTTTTTTTACCAACATTAGGGCCCCAACCCCTAAGTTGAGATTTTAGAAATAGGACCCGATTTCCTAGTCGTCTTTTACCAACATTAGAGCTCCAATCATTGAGTTTAGATTTTTGGACATAGGTCCTCCATTTTACAAATATTATGGCTCCAATCCCTGAGTTGAGATTTTCTAGACATAGGGCCTCCATTCCCTAGTCGCCTTTTTTACCAACTTAAGGGCTCCAATGCATGNCATTTTAGAAATAGGGCCCTATTTCGTAGTCACCTTTTTACCAACATTAGAGCTCCAAACCCTGAGTTTAGATTTTTGGATATAGGGCCTCCATTTTAAAAACATTAGGGCTCCAATCCCTGAGTTGAGATTTTAGACATAGGGCCTCCATTCCCTAGTCGCCTTTGTTTTTTACTAACATTAGGGCTACAATTCATGAGTTGAGATTTTAGATATAGGGCCTCCGTTCCCTAGTCGTCTTTTTACCAACATTAGGGCTCCAATCCCTGAGTGGAGATTTTATACAAAGGGCCTCCATTATCTAGTCGCCTTTTATACCAATATTAGGGCTCCAATCCCTGAGTTGAGATTTTAGACATAGTGCCTCCATTCCCTAGTCGCCTTCTCGCCAACATTAGGGCTCCAATCCCAGAGTTGAGATTTTAGACATAGGGCCTCCATTATTTAGTTGACTTTTATACCAACATTAGGGTTCCAATCCCTAAGTTGAGATTTTAGAAATAGGGCCACATTTCCTAGTCGCCTTTTTACCAACATTAGAGCTCTAATCCTTGAGTTTAGATTTTTCTACATAAGGCCTCCATTTTACAAACATTAGGGCTCCAATCCCTAAGTTGAGATTTTAGACATAGGGTCTCCATTCCCTAGTAGCTTTTTTTACCAACATTAGGGCTACAATCCCTGAGTTGAGATTATTAGACAAAGGGCCTCCATTCTCTAGTCGCCTTTATTACAAATATTAGGGCTCCAATCCCAGAGTTGAGAGTTTAGACATAGGGCCTCCATTACCTAGTCTCCTTTTTTGACCAACACTAGGGTTCCAATCCCTGAGTTGAGATTTTAGACATAGGGCCTCCATTCCATAGTCGCTTTTTTTTTACCAACATTAGGGCTCCAATCCCTTAGTTACGATTTTAGACATAGGGTCACCATTCCCTAGTTGCCTTTTTCCCAAAATTAGAGCTCCAATCCTGTGTTGAGATTTTTAGACTAGGGACTCCTTTCCCTAGTCGCCGTATTTACCAACATTGGGGCTACAAACCCTGAGTTGATATTTTAGACATTGAGACCCATTTCCTAGTCGCCTTTTTACCAACATTAGAGCTCCAATCACTGAGTTTAGATTTTTGGACATAGGGCCTCCATTTTACAAACATTAGGGCTCTAATCCCTGAGTTGAGATTTTCTAGACATAGGGCCTCCATTCCCTAGTCGCCTTTCTTTACCAACATTATGGCTCCAACCCCTAAGTTGGATTTTATAAATAGGGCCCCATTTCCTAGTCACCTTTTAAAAACATTAGAGCTCCAATCACTGAGTTTAGATTTTTTGACATAGGGCCTTCATTTTACAAGCATTAGGGCTCCAATCCCTGAGTTGAGATTTTCTAGACATAGGGCCTCCATTCCCTAGTCGCCTTTTTTACCAACATAAGGGCTCCAATGCATGAGTTGAGATTTTAGACATAGGGCCTCCATTATATAGTCGACTTGAATCAATATTAGGGCTCATATCCCTGAGTTGAGATTTTAGACATAGTGCCTCCATTCCCTAATTGCCTTTTTTTACCAAAATTAGGGCTCCAATCCCGGAATTGAGATATTTTAAACATAGGGCATCGATTCCCTAGTTGCCTTTTTTTACCAACATTAGGGCTGCAATTCCTGGGTTGAGATTTTAGGCATAGGGCCTCCATTCCCTAGTCGCCTTCTTACCGACATTATGGCTCCAATCCCAGAGTTGAGATTTTAGACAAAGGGCCTCCATTATCTAGTCGCCTTTTATACCAACATTAGGGTTCCAGTCCCTAAGTTGAGATTTTAGAAATAGGGCCCCATTTCCTACTCGCCTTTTTACCAACATTAGAGCTCCAATCCCTAAGTTTAGATATTTCGACATAGGGCCTCCATTTTACAAACATTAGGGCTCCAATCCCTGAGTTGAGATTTTAGACATTGGTCCTCCATTCCCTATGCACCTTTTTTTTACTAACATTAGGGCTCCAATTCATGAGTTGAGATTTTAGGCATAGGGCCTCCATTCCCTAGTCGTCGTTTTACCAACATTAGGGCTCCAATCCCTGAGTTAAGATTTTGGACATAGGGCCTCTATTATCTAGTCGCCTTTTATACCAACATTAGGGCTCCAATCCCTGAGTTGATATTTTAGACATAGGGCCTCCATTCTCTAGTCGCCTTTTTTTACTAACATTTGGGCTCCAATTCATGAGTTGATATTTTAGACATAGGGCCTCCATTCCCTAGTCGCCATTTTACCAACATTAGGGCTCCAATCCCTGAGTTGAGATTTTAGACATAGGGCCTCCATTATCTAGTCGCCTTTTATACCAACATTAGGGCTCCAATCCCTGAGTTGAGATTTTAGACATATGGCCTCCATTATTTAGTCGGCTTTTATACCAACATTAGGGCTCCAATCCCTGAGTTGAGATTTTAGAAATAGTGCCTCCATTCCCTAATCGCCTTTTTACCAAAATTAGGGCTCCAATCCCGGAGTTGAGATTTTTTAAACATAGGGCCTCCATTCCCTTGTCGCCTTTTTTACCAACATTAGGGCTCCAATTCCTGAGTTGAGATTTTAGGCATAGGGCCTCCATTCCCTAGTTGCCTTCTTACCAACATTAGGGCTCCAATCCCAGAGTTGAGATTTTAGACACAGGGCCTCCGTTATCTAGTCGCCTTTTATACCAACATTAGGGTTCCAATCCCTAAGTTGAGATTTTAGAAATAGGGCCCCATTTCCTAGTCGCCTTTTTACCAACATTAGAGTTCCAATACCTGAGTTTAGATTTTTGGACATAGGGCCTCCATTTTACAAACATTAGGGCTCCAATCCCTGAGTTGAGATTTTAGGCATAAGGCTTTCATTCCCTAGTCGCCTTTTTTACCAACATTAGGGCTCCAATGCATGAGTTGCGATTTTAGACTTAGGGCATCCATTCCCTAGTTGCCTTTTTACCAACATTAGGGATCCAATCCCTGAGTTGAGATTTTAGACATAGGGCCTCCATTATCTAGTCGCCTTTTATACCAACATTAGGGCTCCGATCCCTGAGTTGAGATTTTTGAAATAGTGCCTCCATTCACTAATTTCCTTTTTTACCAAAATTAGGGCTCGAATCCCGGAGTTGAGATATTATAAACATAGGGCCTCCATTACCTAGTCGCCTTTTTTACCAACATTAAGGCTGTAATTCCTGAGTTGAGATTTTAAGCAAAGGGCCTCCATTCCCTAGTCACCTTTTTACCAACATTATGGCTCCAATCCCAGAGTTGAGATTTTGGACATAGGGCCTCCATTATCTAGTCGCCTTTTGTACCAACATTAGGGTTCCAATTCCTAAGTTGAGATTTTAGAAATAGGGCCTCATTTCCTAGTCGCCTTTTTACCAACATTAGAGCTCCAATCCCTGAGTTTAGATTTTTGGACATAGGGCCTCCATTTTACAAACATTAGGGCTCCAATTCCTGAGTTGAGATTTTAGACATTGGGCCTCCATTCCCTATGCACCTTTTTTTTACTAACATCAGGGCTCCAATTCATGAGTTGAGATTTTAGGCATAGGGCCTCCATTCCATAGTCGCCTTTTTACCAACATTAGGGCTCCAATCCCTATGTTTAGATTTTATACATAGGGCCTCCATTATCTAGTCGCCTTTTATACCAACATTAGGGCTCCAATCCCTTTGTTGAGATTTTTGACATAGTTCCTCCATTCCCCTAATCGCCTTTTTTACCAAAATTAGGGCTCCAATCCCGGAGTTGAGATGTTTTAAACATAGGGCCTCCATTCCCTAGTAGCCTTTTTTACCAATATTAGGGCTCCAATCCCTGAGTTAAGATTTTAGACATAGTGCCTCCATTCCCTAATCACCTTTTTTACCAAAATTAGGGCTCCAATCATGAAGTTGAGATTTTTTAAACATAGGGCCTCCATTCCCTAGTCGCCTTTTTTACCAACATTAGGGCTCCAATTCCTTAGTTGAGATTTTAGGCATAGGGCCTCCATTTCCTAGCCGCCTTCTTACCAACATTAGGGCTCCAATCCCAGAGTTGAGATGTTAGACATAGGGCCTCCATTCTCTAGTCGCCGTTTATACCAACATTAGGGTTCCAATCCCTGAGTTGAGATTTTAGAAATAGGGCCCCATTTCCTAGTTGCCTTTTTACCAACATTAGAGATCCAATCCCTGAGTTTAGATTTTTTGACATAGGGCCTCCATTTTACAAACATTAGGGCTCCAATCCCTGATTTGAGATTTTAGACATAGGGCCTCCATTACCTAGTCGCCTTTTTTTTTAACTAACATTAGGGCTAGAATCACTGAGTTGAGATTATTAGACAAAGGGCCTCCATTCTCTAGTCTCTTTTATTACCAAAATTTGGGCTCAAATCCTTGAGTGGAGATTTTAGACATAGGGCCTCCATTCCCTAGTTGCCTTTTTTGACCAACACTAGGGTTCCAATGCCTGAGTTGAGATTTAATACATAGGGCCTCCATTACCTAGTCGCTTTTTTTTGCCAACATTAGGGCTCCAATCCCTGAGTTACGATTTTAGACATAGGGTCTCCATTTCCTAGTTGCCTTTTTACCAAATTACGGCTCCAATCCCTGTGTTGAGATTTTAAAAATAGGGCTTCCATTCCCCACTCCCCTTTTTTACCAATTTTAGGGCTCCAATCCCTGAGTGTAGATTTTAGACACAGGGCCTCCATTCCCTAGTCGCCTTTTTTACCAACATTAGGACTCCAATCCCTGATTTGCAATATTAGACATAGGGCCTCCATTCCCTAGTCTCGTTTTTTACCCACATTAGCACTCCCATCCTTGTGTTGTGATTTTTAAACATAGGCCTCCATTCCCTAGACGCCTTTTTACCAACCGTAGGGCTCCAATCCCTGAGTTGAGATTTTAGACATAGGGCCTCTATTATCTAGTCGCCTTTTATACCAACATTAGGGTTCCAATCCCTAAGTTGAGATTTTAGAAATAGGGCCCCATTTCCTAGTCGCCTTTTAACCAATATTAGGGCTCGAATCCCTAAGTTGAGATTGTAGACATAGGGCCTACATTCCCTAATTGCCTTTTTTTTACCAACATTAGGGCTCTAATCTCTAAGTTGAGATTATTAGACACAGGGCCTCCATTCTCTAGTCGCCTTTTTACCAACATTTGGGCTCAAATCCTTGAGTTGAGATTTTAGACATAGGGCCTCCATTTCCTAGTCGCCCTTTTTTACCAATATTAGGTCTTCAATCCCTGAGTTGAGATTTTAGACATAGGACCTCCATTCCGTAGTCGCCTTTTTTGACCAACAATAGGGTTCCAATCCCTAAGTTGAGATTTTAGACATAGGGCCTCCATTCCCTAGTCGTTTTTTTACCAACATTAGGGCTCCAATCCTTGAGTTGCGATTTTAGACATAGGGTCTCCATTCCCTAGTTGCCTTTTTTGCCAACAGTAGGGCTCTAATCCCTGTGTTGAGATTTTTAGACATAGGGACTCCTTTCCCTAGTCACCTTTTTTACCAACATTGGGGCTCCAAACCTTGAGTTGATATATTAGACATAGGGCCTCCAATCCCTAGTCGCCCTTTTTAACTTTATTAGGGCTCCAATCCATGAGTTGAGATTTTAGACTTAGTTCCTCCATTCCCTAGTCGCCTTTTTTTACAAACATTAGGGCTCCAATCCCTGAGTTGAGATTTTAGACATAGGGCCTCCATTCCCTAATCGCCATTTTTTTACCAACATTAGGGCTCCAATCTCTGAATTGAGATTATTAGACAAAGGGCCTCCATTCCCTAGTCGCTTTTTTTTACCAACATTAGGGCTACAATCTCTAAGTTGAGATTATTAGACTAAGGGCCTCAATTCTCTAGTCTCCTTTTTACCAACATTTGGGCTCAAATCCCTGAGTGGAGATTTTAGACATAGGGTTTCCATTCCCTAGTTGCCTTTTTTTAACATTATTAGGGCTCCAATCCATGAGTTGAGATTTTAGACTTAGTCCCTCCATTCCCTAGTCGCCTTTTTTTACCAACATTTGGGCTACAATCCCTGAGTTGAGATTTTAGACATAGGGCCTCCATTCCCTAGTCGCCTTTTTTTTACCAACATTAGAGCTCCAATCCCTGAGTTGAGATTTTAGACATAGGACCTCCATTCCATAATCGCCTTTTTAACCAAAATTAGGGCTCCAATCTCTGGGTTGAGATTTTAGACATAGGGCCTCCATTCCCTAGTCGCCTTTATTACCAATATTAGGGCTCCAATCTCTGGGTTGAGATTTTAGACATAGGGCCTCCATTCCCTAGTCGCCTTTATTACCAATATTAGGGCTCCAATCTCTGGGTTGAGATTTTAGACATAGGGCCTCCATTCCCTAGTCGCCTTTATTACCAATATTAGGGCTCCAATCTCTGGGTTGAGATTTTAGACATAGGGCCTCCATTCCCTAGTCGCCTTTATTACCAATATTAGGGCTCCAATCTCTGGGTTGAGATTTTAGACATAGGGCCTCCATTCCCTAGTCGCCTTTATTACCAATATTAGGGCTCCAATCTCTGGGTTGAGATTTTAGACATAGGGCCTCCATTCCCTAGTCGCCTTTATTACCAATATTAGGGCTCCAATCTCTGGGTTGAGATTTTAGACATAGGGCCTCCATTCCCTAGTCGCCTTTATTACCAATATTAGGGCTCCAATCTCTGGGTTGAGATTTTAGACATAGGGCCTCCATTCCCTAGTCGCCTTTATTACCAATATTAGGGCTCCAATCTCTGGGTTGAGATTTTAGACATAGGGCCTCCATTCCCTAGTCGCCTTTATTACCAATATTAGGGCTCCAATCTCTGGGTTGAGATTTTAGACATGGGTTTTCCATTCCCTAGTCGCCTTTTTTTACCAATATTAGGGCTCCAATCTCTGGGTTGAGATTTTAGACATAGGGCCTCCATTCCGTAATTGCCTTTTTTGACCAACACTAGGGCTCCAATCTCTGAGTTGAGATTATTAGACAAAGGGCCTCCATTCTCTAGTCTCTTTTATTACCAAAATTTGGGCTCAAATCCCTGAGTGGAGATTTTAGACATAGGGCTTCCATTCCCTAGTCGCCTTTTTTACAAATATTAGGGCTCCAATTCCAGAGTTGAGATTTTAGACATAGGGCCTCCATTCCCTAGTTGCCTTTTTTGACCAACACTAGGGTTCCAATGCCTGAGTTGAGATTTAATACATAGGGCCTCCATTACCTAGTCGCTTTTTTTACCAACATTAGGGCTCCAATCCCTGAGTTACGATTTTAGACATAGGGTCTCCATTTCCTAGTTGCCTTTTTACCAAAATTAGGGCTCCAATCCCTGTGTTGAGATTATAAAAATAGGGCTTCCATTCCCTACTCCCCTTTTTTACCAATATTAGGGCTCCAATCCCTGAGTGAAGATTTTAGACATAGGGCCTCCATTCCCTAGTCGCCTTTTTTACCAACATTAGGACTCTAATCCCTTATATGCAATTTTAGACATAGGGCCTCCATTCCCTAGTCGCGTTTTTTACCAACATTAGCACTCCCATCCTTGTGTTGTGATTTTTAAACATAGGCCTCCATTCCATAGACGCCTTTTTACCAACCTTAGGGCTCCAATCCCTGAGTTGAGATTTTAGACATAGGGTCTCTATTATCTAGTCGCCTTTTATACCAACATTAGGCTTCCAATCCCTAAGTTGAGATTTTAGACATAGGGCCTCCATTCCGTAATTGCCTTTTTTGACCAGCACTAGGGCTCCAATCTCTGAGTTGAGATTATTGGACACAGGGCTTCCATTCTCTAGTCTCCTTTTTACCAACATTTGGACTCAAGTCCTTGAGTTGAGATTTTAGACATAGGGCCTCCATTCCGTAATTGCCTTTTTTGACCAGCACTAGGGCTCCAATCTCTGAGTTGAGATTATTGGACACAGGGCTTCCATTCTCTAGTCTCCTTTTTACCAACATTTGGACTCAAGTCCTTGAGTTGAGATTTTAGACATAGGGCCTCCATTCCGTAATTGCCTTTTTTGACCAGCACTAGGGCTCCAATCTCTGAGTTGAGATTATTGGACACAGGGCTTCCATTCTCTAGTCTCCTTTTTACCAACATTTGGACTCAAGTCCTTGAGTTGAGATTTTAGACATAGGGCCTCCATTCCGTAATTGCCTTTTTTGACCAGCACTAGGGCTCCAATCTCTGAGTTGAGATTATTGGACACAGGGCTTCCATTCTCTAGTCTCCTTTTTACCAACATTTGGACTCAAGTCCTTGAGTTGAGATTTTAGACATAGGGCCTCCATTCCGTAATTGCCTTTTTTGACCAGCACTAGGGCTCCAATCTCTGAGTTGAGATTATTGGACACAGGGCTTCCATTCTCTAGTCTCCTTTTTACCAACATTTGGACTCAAGTCCTTGAGTTGAGATTTTAGACATAGGGCCTCCATTCCGTAATTGCCTTTTTTGACCAGCACTAGGGCTCCAATCTCTGAGTTGAGATTATTGGACACAGGGCTTCCATTCTCTAGTCTCCTTTTTACCAACATTTGGACTCAAGTCCTTGAGTTGAGATTTTAGACATAGGGCCTCCATTCCGTAATTGCCTTTTTTGACCAGCACTAGGGCTCCAATCTCTGAGTTGAGATTATTGGACACAGGGCTTCCATTCTCTAGTCTCCTTTTTACCAACATTTGGACTCAAGTCCTTGAGTTGAGATTTTAGACATAGGGCCTCCATTCCGTAATTGCCTTTTTTGACCAGCACTAGGGCTCCAATCTCTGAGTTGAGATTATTGGACACAGGGCTTCCATTCTCTAGTCTCCTTTTTACCAACATTTGGACTCAAGTCCTTGAGTTGAGATTTTAGACATAGGGCCTCCATTCCGTAATTGCCTTTTTTGACCAGCACTAGGGCTCCAATCTCTGAGTTGAGATTATTGGACACAGGGCTTCCATTCTCTAGTCTCCTTTTTACCAACATTTGGACTCAAGTCCTTGAGTTGAGATTTTAGACATAGGGCCTCCATTCCGTAATTGCCTTTTTTGACCAGCACTAGGGCTCCAATCTCTGAGTTGAGATTATTGGACACAGGGCTTCCATTCTCTAGTCTCCTTTTTACCAACATTTGGACTCAAGTCCTTGAGTTGAGATTTTAGACATAGGGCCTCCATTCCGTAATTGCCTTTTTTGACCAGCACTAGGGCTCCAATCTCTGAGTTGAGATTATTGGACACAGGGCTTCCATTCTCTAGTCTCCTTTTTACCAACATTTGGACTCAAGTCCTTGAGTTGAGATTTTAGACATAGGGCCTCCATTCCGTAATTGCCTTTTTTGACCAGCACTAGGGCTCCAATCTCTGAGTTGAGATTATTGGACACAGGGCTTCCATTCTCTAGTCTCCTTTTTACCAACATTTGGACTCAAGTCCTTGAGTTGAGATTTTAGACATAGGGCCTCCATTCCGTAATTGCCTTTTTTGACCAGCACTAGGGCTCCAATCTCTGAGTTGAGATTATTGGACACAGGGCTTCCATTCTCTAGTCTCCTTTTTACCAACATTTGGACTCAAGTCCTTGAGTTGAGATTTTAGACATAGGGCCTCCATTCCGTAATTGCCTTTTTTGACCAGCACTAGGGCTCCAATCTCTGAGTTGAGATTATTGGACACAGGGCTTCCATTCTCTAGTCTCCTTTTTACCAACATTTGGACTCAAGTCCTTGAGTTGAGATTTTAGACATAGGGCCTCCATTCCGTAATTGCCTTTTTTGACCAGCACTAGGGCTCCAATCTCTGAGTTGAGATTATTGGACACAGGGCTTCCATTCTCTAGTCTCCTTTTTACCAACATTTGGACTCAAGTCCTTGAGTTGAGATTTTAGACATAGGGCCTCCATTCCGTAATTGCCTTTTTTGACCAGCACTAGGGCTCCAATCTCTGAGTTGAGATTATTGGACACAGGGCTTCCATTCTCTAGTCTCCTTTTTACCAACATTTGGACTCAAGTCCTTGAGTTGAGATTTTAGACATAGGGCCTCCATTCCGTAATTGCCTTTTTTGACCAGCACTAGGGCTCCAATCTCTGAGTTGAGATTATTGGACACAGGGCTTCCATTCTCTAGTCTCCTTTTTACCAACATTTGGACTCAAGTCCTTGAGTTGAGATTTTAGACATAGGGCCTCCATTCCGTAATTGCCTTTTTTGACCAGCACTAGGGCTCCAATCTCTGAGTTGAGATTATTGGACACAGGGCTTCCATTCTCTAGTCTCCTTTTTACCAACATTTGGACTCAAGTCCTTGAGTTGAGATTTTAGACATAGGGCCTCCATTCCGTAATTGCCTTTTTTGACCAGCACTAGGGCTCCAATCTCTGAGTTGAGATTATTGGACACAGGGCTTCCATTCTCTAGTCTCCTTTTTACCAACATTTGGACTCAAGTCCTTGAGTTGAGATTTTAGACATAGGGCCTCCATTCCGTAATTGCCTTTTTTGACCAGCACTAGGGCTCCAATCTCTGAGTTGAGATTATTGGACACAGGGCTTCCATTCTCTAGTCTCCTTTTTACCAACATTTGGACTCAAGTCCTTGAGTTGAGATTTTAGACATAGGGCCTCCATTCCGTAATTGCCTTTTTTGACCAGCACTAGGGCTCCAATCTCTGAGTTGAGATTATTGGACACAGGGCTTCCATTCTCTAGTCTCCTTTTTACCAACATTTGGACTCAAGTCCTTGAGTTGAGATTTTAGACATAGGGCCTCCATTCCGTAATTGCCTTTTTTGACCAGCACTAGGGCTCCAATCTCTGAGTTGAGATTATTGGACACAGGGCTTCCATTCTCTAGTCTCCTTTTTACCAACATTTGGACTCAAGTCCTTGAGTTGAGATTTTAGACATAGGGCCTCCATTCCGTAATTGCCTTTTTTGACCAGCACTAGGGCTCCAATCTCTGAGTTGAGATTATTGGACACAGGGCTTCCATTCTCTAGTCTCCTTTTTACCAACATTTGGACTCAAGTCCTTGAGTTGAGATTTTAGACATAGGGCCTCCATTCCGTAATTGCCTTTTTTGACCAGCACTAGGGCTCCAATCTCTGAGTTGAGATTATTGGACACAGGGCTTCCATTCTCTAGTCTCCTTTTTACCAACATTTGGACTCAAATCCTTGAGTTGAGATTTTAGACATAGGGCCTCCATTCCCTAGTCGCCCTTTTTTACCAATATTAGGTCTTCAATCCCTGAGTTGAGATTTTAGACATAGGACCTTCATTCCGTAGTCGCCTTTTTTGACCAACAATAGGGCTCCAATCCCTAAGTTGAGATTTTAGACATAAGGCCTCCATTCCCTAGTCGTTTTTTACCAACATTAGGGCCCCAATCCTTGAGTTGCGATTTTGGACATAGGGTCTCCATTCCCTAGTTGCCTTTTTACCAACATTAGGGCTCTAATCCCTGAGTTGAGATTTTAGACATTGGGCCTCCATTCCCTAGTCGCCTTTTTTTTTACCAACGTTAGGGCTCCAATCCCTGAGTTGAGATTTTAGACATAGGACCTCCATTCCATAATCGCCTTTTTAACCAAAATTAGGGCTCCAATCTCTGGGTTGAGATTTTAGACATAGGTTTTCCATTCCCTAGTCGCCTTTTTTTACAAATATTAGGGCTCCAATCTCTGGGTTGAGATTTTAGACATAGGGCCTCCATTCCGTAATTGCCTTTTTTGACCAGCACTAGGGCTCCAATCTCTGAGTTGAGATTATTAGACAAAGGGCTTCCATTCTCTAGTCTCTTTTATTACCAAAATTTGGGCTCAAATCCCTGAGTGGAGATTTTAGACATAGGGCTTTCATTCCCTAGTCGCCTTTTTTACAAATATTAGGGCTCCAATTCCAGAGTTGAGATTTTAGACAGGGCCTCCATTCCCTAGTTGCCTTTTTTGACCAACACTAGGGTTCCAATGCCTGAGTTGAGATTTAATACATAGGGCCTCCATTACCTAGTCGCTTTTTTTACCAACATTAGGGCTCCAATCCCTGAGTTACGATTTTAGACATAGGGTCTCCATTTCCTAGTTGCCTTTTTACCAAAATTAGGGCTCCAATCCCTGTGTTGAGATTTTAAAAATAGGGCTTCCATTCCCTACTCCCCTTTTTTACCAATATTAGGGCTCCAATCCCTGAGTGTAGATTTTAGACATAGGGTCTCCATTCCCTAGTCGCCTTTTTTACCAACATTAGGACTCCAATCCCTGATATGCAATTTTAGACATAGGGCCTACATTCCCTAGTCGCGTTTTTTACCAACATTAGCACTCCCATCCTTGTGTTGTGATTTTTAAACATAGGCCTCCATTCCCTAGACGCCTTTTTACCAACCTTAGGGCTCCAATACCTGAGTTGAGATTTTAGACATAGGGTCTCTATTATCTAGTCGCCTTTTATACCAACATTAGGGTTCCAATCCCTAAGTTGAGATTTTAGAAATAGGGCCCCATTTCCTAGTCGCCTTTTTTTTTACCAACATTAGGGCTCTAATCCCTGAGTTGAGATTTTAGACATAGGACCTCCATTCCATAATCTCCTTTTTAACCAAAATTAGGGCTCCAATCCCTGAGTTGAGATTTTTTAGACATAGGGCCTCAATTCCCTAGTCGCCTTTATTACCAATATTAGGGCTCCAACTCTGGGTTGAGATTTTAGACATAGGTTTTCCATTCCCTAGTCGCCTTTTTTTACCAATATTAGGGCTCCAATCTCTGGGTCGAGATTTTAGACATAGGGTCTCCGTTCCCTAGTCGCCTTTTTTACCAACATTAGCACTCCCATCCTTGTGTTGTGATTTTTAAACATAGGCCTCCACTCCCTAGACGCCTTTTTACCAACCTTAGGGCTCCAATCCCTGAGCGTAGATTTTAGACATAGGGTCTCCGTTCCCTAGTCGCCTTTTTTACCAACATTAGCACTCCCATCCTTGTGTTGTGATTTTTAAACATAGGCCTCCACTCCCTAGACGCCTTTTTACCAACCTTAGGGCTCCAATCCCTGAGCGTAGATTTTAGACATAGGGTCTCCGTTCCCTAGTCGCCTTTTTTACCAACATTAGCACTCCCATCCTTGTGTTGTGATTTTTAAACATAGGCCTCCACTCCCTAGACGCCTTTTTACCAACCTTAGGGCTCCAATCCCTGAGCGTAGATTTTAGACATAGGGTCTCCGTTCCCTAGTCGCCTTTTTTACCAACATTAGCACTCCCATCCTTGTGTTGTGATTTTTAAACATAGGCCTCCACTCCCTAGACGCCTTTTTACCAACCTTAGGGCTCCAATCCCTGAGCGTAGATTTTAGACATAGGGTCTCCGTTCCCTAGTCGCCTTTTTTACCAACATTAGGACTCCAATCCCGGAGTTGAGATTTTATAAACATAGGGCCTCAATTCCCTAGTCGCCTTTTTTTACCAATATTAGGGCTCCAATCCCTGAGTGTAGATTTTAGACATAGGGTCTCCGTTCCCTAGTCGCCTTTTTTACCAACATTAGGACTCCAATCCCTGATATGCAATTTTAGACATAGGGCCTCCATTCCCTAGTCGCGTTTTTTACCAACATTAGCACTCCCATCCTTGTGTTGTGATTTTTAAACATAGGCCTCCACTCCCTAGACGCCTTTTTACCAACCTTAGGGCTCCAATCCCTGAGTTGAGATTTTAGACATAGGGTCTCTATTATCTAGTCGCCTTTTATACCAACATTAGGGTTCCAATCCCTAAGTTGAGATTTTAGAAATAGGGACCCATTTCCTAGTCGCCTTTTAACCAACATTAGGGCTCGAATACCTAAGTTGAGATTGTAGACATAGGGCCTACATTCCCTAATCGCCTTTTTTTTTACCAACATTAGGGCTCTAATCTCTGAGTTGAGATTATTAGACATTGGGCCTCCATTCTCTAGTCGCCTTTTTACCAACATTTGGACTCAAATCCTTGAGTTGAGATTTTAGACATAGGGCCTCCATTCCCTAGTCGCCCTTTTTTACCAATACTAGGTCTTCAATCCCTGAGTTGAGATTTTAGACATAGGGCCTCCATTCCGTAGTCGCCTTTTTTGACCAACAATAGGGCTCCAATCCCTAAGTTGAGATTTTAGACATAGGGCCTCCATTCCCTAGTCGTTTTTTACCAACATTAGGGCTCCAATCCTTGAGTTGCGATTTTGGACATAGGGTCTCCATTCCCTAGTTGCCTTTTTGCCAATATTAGGGCTCTAATCCCTGTGTTGAGATTTTTAGACATAGGGACTCCTTTCCCTAGTCACCTTTTTTACCAACATTGGGGCTCCAAACCTTGAGTTGATATATTAGACATAGGGCCTCCAATCCCTAGTCGCCCTTTTTAACATTATTAGGGCTCCAATCAATGAATTGAGATTTTAGACTTAGTCCCTCCATTCTCTAGTCGCCTTTTTTTTACCAACATTAGGGCTCCAATCCCTGAGTTGAGATTTTAGACATAGGGCCTCCATTCCCTAATCGCCGTTTTTTTACCAACATTAGGGCTCCAATCTCTGAATTGAGATTATCAGACAAAGGGCCTCCATTCTCTAGTCGCTTTTTTTACCAACATTAGGGCGACAATCCCTAAGTTGAGATTATTAGACTAAGGGCCTCAATTCTCTAGTCTCTTTTTTACCAACATTTGGGCTCAAATCCCTGAGTGGAGATTTTAGACATAGGGTTTCCATTCCCTAGTCGCCTTTTTTTAACATTATTAGCGCTCCAATCCATGAGTTGAGATTTTAGACTTAGTCCCTCCATTCCCTAGTCGCCTTTTTTTACCAATATTTGGGCTACAATCCCTGAGTTGAGATTTTAGACATAGGGCCTCCATTCCCTAGTCGCCTTTTTTTTTTACCAACATTAGGGCTCCAATCCCTGAGTTGAGATTTTAGACATAAGACCTCCATTCCATAATCGCCTTTTTAACAAAAATTAGGGCTCCAATCCCTGAGTTGAGATTTTTTAGACATAGGGCCTCCATTCCCTAGTCGCGTTTATTACCAATATTAGGGCTCCAATCTCTGGGTTGAGATTTTAGACATAGGTTTTCCATTCCCTAGTCGCCTTTTTTTACCAATATTAGGGCTCCAATCTCTGGGTTGAGATTTTAGACATAGCGCCTCCATTCCATAATTGCCTTTTTTGACCAACACTAGGGCTCCAATCTCTGAGTTGAGATTTTAGACATAAGTGCTCCATTCCCTAGTCGCCTTTTTTTACCAACATTAGGGATCCAATCCATGTGTTGAGATTTTAGACATAGGCCCTCCATTCCCTAGTCGCCTTTTTTACCAACATTAGGGCTCCAATCCCTGAGTTGAGATTTTAGACATAGGGCCTCCATTCCCTAGTCGCCTTTTTTTTACCAACATTAGGGCTCCAATCCCTGAGTTGAGATTTTAGACATAGGACCTCCATTCCATAATCGCCTTTTTAACCAAAATTAGGTCTCCAATCCCTGAGTTGAGATTTTTTAGACATAGGGCCTCCATTCCCTTGTCACCTTTATTACCAACATTAGGGCTCCAATCCCTGAGTTGAGATTTTAGACATAGGTTCTCCATTCCCTATTCGCCTTTTTTTTACCAACATTAGCGCTCTAATCCCTGAGTTGACACTTTTGACATAGGGCCTCCATTATCTAGTGGCCTTTTATACCAACATTAGGGTTCCAACCCCTAAGTTGAGATTTTAGAAATAGGGCCCCATTTCCTAGTTCCCTTTTTACCAGCATTAGAGATCCAATCCCTGAGTTTAGATTATTGGACATAGGGCCTCCATTTTACAAATATTAGGGCTCCAATCCCTGAGTTGAGATTTTAGACATAGGGCCTCCATTCCCTAGTCACCTTTTTTTTACTAACATTAGGGCTAGAATCTCTAAGTTGAGATTATTAGACAAAGGGCCTCTATTCTCTAGTCGCCTTTATTACCAACATTTGGGCTCAAATCCCTGAGATGAGATTATAGATATAGGGCTTCCATTCCTTAGTCGTCCTTTTTTACAAATATTAGGGCTCCAATCCCAGAGTTGATATTTTAGACATAGGGCCTCCATTCCCTAGTTGCCTTTTTTGACCAACACTAGGGTTCCAATCCCTGAGTTGAGATTTTAGACATAGGGCCTCCATTCCCTAGTCGCTTTTTTTTACCAACATTAGGGCTCCAATCCTTGAGTTACGATTTTAGACATAGGGTCTCCATTCCCTATTGCCTTTTTACCAAAATTAGGGCTCCAATCCCTGTGTTGAGATTTTAAAAATAGGGCTTCCATTCCCTACTCCCCTTTTTTACCAATATTAGGGCTCCAATCCCTGAGTTGAGATTTTAGACATGGGGTCTCCATTCACTAGTCACCTTTTTTACCAACATTAGGACTCCACTCCCTGATTTGCAATTTTAGACATAGGGCCTCCATTCCCTAATCGCATTTTTTACCAACATTAGCACTCCCATCCTTGAGTTGTGATTTTTAAACATAGGGCCTCCATTCCCTAGACGCCTTTTTAGCAACATTAGGGTTCCAATCCCTGAGTTGAGATTTTTGACAAAGGGCCTCTATTATCTAGTCGCCTTTTATACCAACATTAGGGTTCAAATCCCTAAGTTGAGATTTTAGAAATAGGGCCCCATTTCCTAGTCGCCTTTTAACCAACATTAGAGCTCTAATCCCTGAGTTTAGATTTTTGGACATAGGGCCGCCATTTTACCAACATTAGGGCTCGAATCCCTAAGTTGAGATTGTAGACATAGGGCCTCCATTACCTAATCGCCTTTTTTTTACCAACATTAGGGCTCTAATCTATGAGTTGAGATTATTAGACACAGGGCCTACATTCTCTAGTCGCCTTTTACCAAGATCTGGACTCAAATCCTTGAGTTGAGATTTTAGACATAGGGCCTCCATTCCCTAGTCGCCTTTTTTTACCAATATTAGGTCTCCAATCCCTAAGTTAAGATTTCAGACATAGGATCTCCATTCCCTAGTCGCCTTTTTTGACCAACAATAGGGCTCCAATCCCTAAGTTTAGATTTTAGACATAGGGCCTCCATTCCCTAGTCGATTTTTTACGAATATTAGGGCTCCAATCCTTGAGTTGCGATTTTAGATATAGGGTCTCCATTCCCTAGTTGCCTTTTTACCAACATTAGGGCTCTAATCCCTGTGTTGAGATTTTTAGACATAGGGACTCCTTTCCCTAGTCACCTTTTTTACCAACATTGGGGCTCCAAACCTTGAGTTGATATTTTAGACATAGGGCCTCCAATCCCTAGTAGCTTTTTTACCAACATTAGGGCTATCATCCCTGAGTTGAGATTATTAGACAAAGGGCCTCAATTCTCTAGTCTCCTTTTTTACCAACATTTGGGCTCAAATCCCAGAGTGGATATTTTAGACATAGGGCTTCCATTCCCTAGTCGCCTTTTTTTACCAATATTAGGGCTCCAATCCCTGAGTTGAGATTTTAGACATATTGCCTCCATTCCCTAGTCGCCTTTTTTGACCAACACTAGGGCTCCAATCCCTGAATTGAGATTTTATACATAAGGCCTCCATTCCCCAGTCATTTTTTTTTTACCCACATTAAGACTCCAATCCCTGAGTTACGATTTTAGACATAGGGTCTTCATTCCCTAGTTTCCTTTTTACCAACATTGGGGCTCCAATCCCTGTGTTGAGATTGTAAGACATAGGACCTACATTCCCTAGTTGCCTTTTTAGACCAACAATAGGGCTCCAATCCCTGAGTTGAGATTTTAGACATAGGGCCTCCATTATCTAGTCTCCTTTTATACCAACATTAGGGCTCCAATCCCTGAGTTGATATTTTAGTCATAGTGCCTCCATTCCTTAATCGCCCATTTTACCAAAATTAGGGCTCCAATCCCGGAGTTGATATTTTTTAAACATAGGGCCTCCATTCCCTAGTCACCTTTTTTACCAACATTAGGACTCCAATTCCTGAGTTGAGATTTTAGGCAAAGGGCCTCCATTCCCTAGTCGCCTTCTTGCCAACATTAGGGCTCCAATCCCAGAGTAGAGATTTTAGACATAGGCCCTCCATTCCCTAGTCGCCTTTTTTACCAACATTAGGGCTCCAATCCCTGAGTTGAGATTTTAGACATAGGGCCTCCATTCCCTAGTCGCCTTTTTTTTCCAACATTAGGGATCCAATCTCTGAGTTGAGATTATTAGACAAATGGCCTCCATTCTCTAGTCACCTTTTTTATCAATATTTGGGCTTAAATCCCTGGGTGGAGATTTTAGACATATGGCTCCCATTCCCTAGTCGTCTTTTTTTCTAATATTAGTGCTCCAATCCCAGAGTTGAGATTATAGACATAGGGCCTCCATTATCTAGTATCCTTTTATACCAACATTAGGGTTCCTATCCCTAAGTTTAGAATTAAGAAATAGGGCCTCATTTCCTAGTCGCCTTTTTACAAATATTAGAGCTTCAACCCCTGAGTTTAGATTTTTGGACACAGGGCCTCCATTTTACAAACATTAGGGCTCCAATCCTTGAGTTGAGATTTTAGTCATAGGGCCTCCATTCCCTAGTAGCCTTTTTTTTACCAACATTAGAGCTCCAATCCCTAAGTTAAGATTTTAGAAATAAGGCCCCATTTCCTAGTCGCTTTTTTACCAACATTAGAGCTCAAATCCCTGAGTTTAGATTTTTGGACATAGGGCCTACATTTTACAAACAATAGGGCTCCAATCCCTTAGTTGAGATTTTCTAGACATAGGGCCTCCATTCCCTAGAAGCCTTTATTACCAACATTAGGGCTCCAATTCATGAGTTGAGATTTTAGACATAGGGCCTCCATTCCCTAGTCGCCTTTTTACCAATATTTGTGCTCCAATTCCTTAGTTGAGATTTTAGACATAGGGCCTCCATTCCCTAGTCGCCTTTTTTTACCAACATTAGTGCTCCAATCCTTGAGTTGAGATTCTAGACATAGTGCCTCCATTCCCTAATCGCCTTTTTTACCAAAATTAGGACTCCAATCCCGGAGTTGAGATTTTATAAACGTAGGGCCTCCATTCCCTAGTCGCCTTTTTACCAACATTAGGGCTCCAATCCCAGAGTTGAGATTTTTGACATTGGGCCTCCAATATCTAGTCGCCTTTTATACCAACATTAGGGTTCCAATCCCTAAGTTGAGATTTTAGAAATTGGTCCCCATTTCCTAGTCGCCTTTTTACCAACATTAGAGCTCCAATCCATGAGTTTAGATTTTTGGACATAGGGCCTCCATTTTAAAAATATTAGGGCTCCGATCCCTTAGTTGAAATTTTAGACACAGGGCCTCCATTCCCTAGGCGCATTTTTTTACCAACATTAGGGCTACAATCCCTGAGTTGAGATTATTAGACAAAGGGCCTCAATTCTCTAGTCCCCTTTTTTACTAACATTTAGGCTCAAATCCCTGAGTGGAGATTTCAGACATAGGGCTTCCATTCCCTAGTCGCCTTTTTTTACGAATATTAGGGCTCCAATCCCTGAGTTTAGATTTTAGAAATAGGGCCTCCATTCCCTAGTCCATTTTTTTACCAACACTAGGGCTACAATCCCTGAGTTGAGATTATTCGACAAAGGGCCTCAATTCTCTAGTCTCCTTTTTACCAACATTTTGGCTCAAATCACAGAGTGGAGATTTTAGACATAGGGCTTCCATTCCCTAGTCACCTTTTTTTTACCAATATTATGGCTCCAATCCCTGAGTTGAGATTTTAGACATAGGACCTCCATTCCCTAATCGCCTTTTTTGACGAACACTAGGGCTCCAATCCCTGAGTTGAGATTTTAGACATAAGGAATCCATTCCCTAGTCATTTTTTCTTTCCAACATTAGGACTCCAATCCCTGAGTTACGATTTTAGACATAGGGTCTTCATTCCCTAGTTTCGTTTTTACCAACATTAGGGCTCCAATCCCTGTGTTGAGATTTTTAGACATAGGACCTCCATTCCATAGTCGCCTTTTTAGACCAACAATAGGGCTCCAATCCCTAAGTTGAGATTTTAGACATAGGGTCTCCATTCCCTAGTCGCTTTTTTACCAACATTAGGGCTCCAATCCCTGAGTTGCGATTTTAGACATAGGGTCTCCATTCCCTAGTTTCCTTTTTACCAACATTAGGGCTCTAATCCCTGTGTTGAGATTTTTAGACGTAGGGACTCCTTTCCCTAGTCACTTTTTTTTACCAACATTGGGTCTCCAAACCCTGAGTTGATATTTTAGACATAGGGCCTCTAATCCCTAGTCGCCCTTTTTACCATCATTAGGGCTCCAATCCATGAGTTGATATTTTAGACATAGTCCCTCCATTTCCTAGTCGCCTTTTTTTTTTTACCAACACTAGGGCTCCAATCCCTGAGTTGAGATTTTAGACATAGGGCCTGCATTCCTTAATCGCCTTTTTATTTTTACCAAATTAGGGCTCCAATCTCTGAGTTGAGATTATTAGACAAAGGGCCTCCATTCTCTAGTCGCATTTTTACCAACATTTGGACTCAATCCTTGAGTTGAGATTTTAGACAAAGGGCCTCCATTCCCTAGTCGACTTTTTTTACCAATATTATTGCTCCAATTTCTGAGTTGAGATTTTAGACATAGGACCTCCATTCCCTAGTCGCCTTTTTTGACCAACAATAGGGCTTCAATCCATGAGTTGAGATTTGAGAGATAGGGCCTCCATTCCCTAGTTTTACCAACATTGGGGCTCCAAACCCTGAGTTGATATTTTAGACACAGGGCCTCCAATCTCTAGTCGCCTTTTTTACCATCATTAGGGCTCCAATCGATGAGTTGAGAAATTAGAAATAGGCTCTTCATTCCTTAGTCGCCCTTTTTACCAACATTAGGGCTCCAATCCATGAGTTGAGATTTTAGACATAGGCCTTCCATTCCCTAGTCGCCTTTTTTTTTACCAACATTAGAGCTCCAATCCTTGAGTTGAGATTTTAAACATAGGGCCTCCATTCCCTAGTTGCCTTTTTTACGAACATTAGGGCTCCAATTCATGAGTTGAGATTTTAGACAAAGGGCCTCCATTCCCTAGTGGACTTTTTACCAACATTAGGGCTCCAATCCCTGATTTGAAATTTTAGTCATAGAGCCTCCATTATCTTGTCGCCTTTTATACCAACATTAGGGCTCCAATCCCTGAGTTGAGATTTTAGACATACTGCCTCCATTTCCTAATCGCTTTTTTTACCAAAATTAGGGCTCCAATCCCAGAGTTGAGATTTTTTAAACATAGGGCCCCAATTCCCTAGTCGCTTTTTTTACTAACATCAGGGCTCCAATTCTTGAGTTGAGATTTTTGGCATAGGGCCTCCATTCCCTAGTCGTCTTTTTACCAACATTAGGGCTCCAATCCCAGAGTTGAGATATATCTAGTCGCTATTTATACCAACATTAGGGTTCTAATCCCTAAGTTGAGATTTTAGAAATTGGGCCCCATTTCCTATTCGCCTTTTTACCAACATTAGAGCTCCAGTCCCTGAATTTACAAACATTAGGGCTCCAATCCCTGAGTTGAGATTTTAGACATAGGGCCTCCATTCACTAGTCGCTTTTTTTTACCAACATTAGGGCTACAATCCCTGAGATTAGATTATTAGACAAAGGGCCTCAATTCTCTAGTCTTCTTTTTTACCAACATTTGGGCTCAAATCCCTGATTGGAGATTTTAGACATAGGGCTTCCATTCCCTAGTCGCCTTTTTCTACCAATATTAGGGCTCCAATCCTTGCGTTTAGATTTTTGGACACAGGGCCTCCATTTTACAAACATTAGGGCTCCAATCTCTGAGTTGAGATTTTAGACATTGGGCCTCCATTCCCTAGTCGCCTCTTTTTACCAACATTAGTGCTCCAATCCCTAAGTTGAAATTTTAGAAATAGGGCCCCATTTCCAAGTTGCCTTTTTACCAACATTATAGCTCCAATACCTGAGTTTAGATTTTTGGACATAGGGCCTCCATTTTACAAACAATAGGGCTCCAATCCCTGAGTTGAGATTTTCTAGACATAGGGCCTCCATTCCCTAGTTGCCTTTTTTACCAACATTAGGGCTCCAATTCATTAGTTGAGACTTTAGACATAGGGCCTCCATTCCATAGTGGCCTTTTTACTAACAATAGGGCTCCAATCCCTGATTTGAGATTTTAGTCATAGAGCCTCCATTATCTAATCGCCTTTTCTACCAACATTAGGGCTCCAATCCCTGAGTTAAGATTTTAGACATAGTGCCTTCATTCCCTAATCGCCTTTTTACCAAAATTTGGGCTCCAATCCCAGAGTTTAGATTTTTTAAACATAGGGCGTCCATTCCCTAGTCGCCTTTTTTACCAACATTAGGGCTCAAATTCATGAGTTGAGATTTTAGGCATAGGTCCTCCATTCCCTAGTCGCCTTTTTTCCAATATTAGAGCTCCAATCCCAGAGTTGAGATTTTTGACATTGGGCCTCCAATATCTAGTCGCCTTTTATACCAACATTAGGGGTCCAATCCCTAAGTCGAGATTTTAGAAATTGGGCCCCATTTCCTATTCGCCTTTTTACCAACATTAGAGCTTCAATCCCTGAGTTTTCAAACATTAGGGCTCCAATCCCTGAGTTGAGATTTTAGACATAGGGACTCCATTCCCTAGTCGCTTTTTTTTACCAACATTAGGTCTACAATCCTTGTGTTGAGATTATTAGACAAAGGGCCTCAATTCTCTAGTCTCCTTTTTTACCAACATTTGGGCTTAAATCCCTGAGTGGAGTTTTTAGACATAGGGCTTCCATTCCCTAGTCGCCTTTTCTACCAATATTTGGACTCCAATCCCTAAGTTGAGATTTTATACATAGGGCCTCCATTCCCTAATCACCTTTTTTGACCAACACTATGGCTCCAATCCTTGAGTTAAGATTTTAGACATAAGGCCTCCATTCCCTTATCGCTTTTTTTTACCAACATTAGGACTCCAATCCCTGAGTTACGATTTTAGACATAGGGTCTTCATTCCATAGTTTCCGTTTTACCAACAGTAGGGCTCCAATCCCTATGTTGAGATTTTTAGACATAAGGACTCCTTTCCCTAGTCGCCATTTTTAACAACATTGGGGCCCCAAACCCTGAGTTGATATTTTTGACATAGCGCCTTCATTCCCCAGTCATCGTTTTTTACTAACATTAGGGCTCCAATCCCAGTATTGAGATTTTTAGACATAGAGACTGTGAGCACGTGATGTTTTCCCCAAGCAAAATATTCCAAAATATATGCAAAAATGAGTTTTGTGTGGCAATTTGTTGATACTTGTTCGTTTAATAATAAACCATGAAATAAATGAAAATACAAAACAAAATACCATTTTTGTACTAATTAGAAAATACCAAAAATAGAAATTAATTACTCTTTAATTTTAGAAAATCAGAAAAAAATTAAAAGGAAATACAAGAAAATACAAGGAATAATAAATACAGGAGTAATACAAAAATAAAGAAAAAAATAAATAAAAAATATAATACGAAAATACAAGAAAATACAAAAGACAATACAAATACAAAATACAAAAGATAATACAAATACAAAATACAATATGTAATACAAAGAAATTGGGCCAAATAACAATTTCAGTGGCCCAATGAATACAATACACAAGACCAGGCCCAAATTTAAATAACCGGGCAGTATATACATAATCCAAACGACACCGTTCTAAGTGAGCGAATCTGGACCGTTGAAAAGCTTAATCAAACGGTCCAAAACAATGGTCGTCTAATAATAAAACGACGCCGTACGCTTGAACCAATCTGAGCCGTTGATATCATCCATCCAATGGTCACGATTAAATGACCACTTAATGAGGACGGAGTCGTTCTTGTTGTAATTGCATCTGAGCCGTTGGTACATTTAATCCAACGGTCCCAGATTGTTAAAAGCTTTTAAATATACAAAAAACGTTACATACACATCATTATACACCCTTCGTCCCAAATAGAAACCAAGCCTCCCTATCATCCTCTCTACCATCGCCGGAACCCTACCGCTGGTGGTCCACCCCCTCCGTCAATCAGCCCACCATTAACACCCCTGAGGCTATTTCTTCTCCTCTATCACCCTATCTTATCAGATCTCCCAAAAGACTACTGGAACATCTCGAATAATCCAAAAGGTGTCGCCGGAACCCTACTCCGGCGACCACCACTGTTGAACCAGTGTTTGCCATTAACACCCCTTAACCCTATCATCGTCCTCTTCAACCCCCACTAGGTAGATTCCCTCGAATCAATCCCACACCCGTCGAATATCAAAAAGTGTGTCGCTGGAACCCTACTCCAGCGAACACCCCTAACCCCAAAAATCATCCTATAAAACCCATGACCCTAATAGTCCGTTTCCTGAGAGTCTTGCTTACAAAAGACTCAAAGAGTTTGTTCGAAGGTCCAAAAATCCAAGAAAAATGGCTCATGGACTTCTGATACTTGAAAATCAAGAAAAGAAAAGAAAAAAGAAGAAAAAAGAAGAAAGAAGATAGAAAGAAAGAAAAAAAGAAAGACACAAAGAAAGCTAAGTACCCTGAACCCCTAACTTTTCTACTGTGCATATATCTCTTTCATTTTCTCTATTTTGTCTGTTTCTTGCCTTCCTGAATATAATATGAGTCTATTACATGCTCAAGTCCTCTTTTGTTTGTTCTTAATCATGAAAACCTTGACTGTGACTGTGTAATTTCCTGATCTTGTACTTTGGAATCGCATGCTTATATGTTTTTCTTTTCTGATAAGGTCTTTAGTTAAATCGGATGATTTGTAGCCACACTTAAGGTTCTTACTTAATAGGTCAAAATTAATGATTGAGTGTTCTGTTAATTTGATTCAACCTATTATCAATTTGTTTCCCTAAATCTTGTTAATTGAGTATTTAAGCTTTAATGTGGCTATATATGTAAGACTGTCTAATGTTGGCTATCTTTGCAATGCAATTTTGACTTTGACCTTTCTGAACTTCCGATTAAATAAAAGGGTTAATCGGGTACTTAATCTTAATTTGATTATATCTGTAAGACTGTCTAATGTTGGCTATCTTTGCAATGCAATTTTGACTTTGACCTTTAAGGTTCTGATTAATTAAAAGGTTAGTTGGGTAAATAACAGAAAATACAGGGGTTAAAGGGGAAGGGATAAAATGGTATTTTGTAATTAAACTAAAGGGGTAAGGGTATAAAAGGCAATACTGCCTGGCTCGTGAGTAATTAATTGAACAATCAGGGGTATATTGGGAATACTGAAAGGGTAAATGGGTAGAAACTAATAGCAAGTGAGGGTAATAAAGACATTTAAGGGTAATTAGAA
>MU747474.1:12463-27475 GCA_026770625.1 Nicotiana glauca
TTGAGAAAATTAGACAATAACACAGATTAAAGCTTTAAAAACAAATCAGAAAATTCGAAAAATTAAAATTTTTTACTGATACTTTGAATTTTATGGTTTGAATTCTTGATCGTTGAAGAAATTTAAATAATCAAACAAATAATAGATAGAACTTACTTCGATTTGCAGATTGACGACGAAAATTTTGCTAAAACTTTAATTTGCAGATTGACGCCGAACGATTTTGCTAACACTTCGATTTGCAAATTAACGCGGGAATATTTTGCTAACACTTCAATTTGCAGATTAATGCCGGAAGATTTTTCTAATAGCTCGATTTACAGATTAACGCGAAATATTTTGCTAATATTTCGATTTGCAGATTGACGGCAAAATTTTTTCTAATAATTCGATTTGAAAATTAATGCCGGAAAATTTTGTTAAGTTTTACTAAAAGAAGAATTTAAGGTGAAGTCGCTTGAATTAATAAAAAAAGTAGGGGTATTTTAGTCAATAAAATATTATCGCACTAAATTAGTGGCTAAATATCGTTGACCGGTGATTATGTGGCTACATTTGATTGACCAGGCGAAAAATTGGCCAAGAATTTTTCGCATTTTTTTTAGTTTCATACTTAGACTATTTGGAAAACCCCTAACTATATTGTGCTTTGTATTAAAACACCCTTAAACTATCACATTTTTGTTAGTTTGATACTTAAACTATTTGGGAATCCCCCGAACTATATTGTCCTTCGTATTAAAACCCTTCGCCTGGGAGCGCGTGGTAGCCGTAAAAAGCCATCAAAATAGCCTACCTAACAGAAAATAATGGCTAATTAGTCTGACACTCTTTCAAATTTATTTTCTAATAAATATTCTCCTTATTTCAGTTATATCCATCTTTACTCCTAAAATTTCATCATTGTGAAAAGTAACCTTATTTCTTCACCTTTCTTCCTAAAATAAGGGCATTATTTTTTCACCTTTCTTCTTTATTTTTTAACCTTATTTCTTCAATTCTCCATATGGATTTCTTCTAAAAAAAATTCTCCCTCTCTTGTTTATTCTGAAATTATTTATTCTCTTTCTTGTTTTAGTCTTCTTTCATGGAATACCAAATTTAAATATTCTTATTAAACTCAACACCTTGTAAGAAATAAAGTTGAATCTCTTGAACCTTCTTAATGTAATAAGGAATTAGAGAATGTAATTGCCGGGCAATTAATTTATTATTTGCGAAATTTTATTTTGTGTAATCCTTTTTATGTAATATAAGATGACTTTTAAGAAATGCAACACTAGATGCCTTTATTTATAATTTAGCTATGCTACAAACTGAATATAAATAAGAACTTATCAAGTGGAATCCAGCATAAAGCACAATCACAATAAAACCTAAAATTAATACAGTATATTAGATATTATTTTGACCAAAACTCCTAGAATTAATCTATCATTCTAGAGTAATACATCACGCGTGAACTATATAAAAAATTTTGTACAAACTATAAGTTAATATAGTTAGACAAACACATATACCTTTAAAAGTTTAACATGAGGTTTTAATATAAGTAAATAATTGACAAAAAAGTGATAGTTTAGGCGGGTTTTAGGCTGAGTTAAATAGCCACGTGTACTTGTATAGTGCCACATGGCACGTTTTTTTAGACAATTAGAATCGTGTATTGGACGCATGTCTAAGAATCCAATGAGAGAGTTTTAACATGAAGGGCAATATAATTCAGGTTTTGGGGATACCGAATAGTTTAAGTAGAAAACTTATAAAGACTTGATAGTATAGGAAGATTTTAGGGTATTAATTCAATGGAAAAAAAGTGCTAAATTTAACAACTGTTTAGTAATTTGAACCAAAAACATAGCTCAGAAAGGAAATGAAGTACCCATAAGCCAATAATACCAAATTATATTTTCCATTAGCAGCACAAATCGAAATGCCAATTCAGTTTCACTGTTAAGCAGTACTCTAATTATATAAACTCATGTAACAGTCAATCCGTCATCTCAACTGCACTAGTGTGAACATTTGTGTGTCTAAAATGAATTGCAGGGTAACAAAAGTAAAATACTAGTAGTACTATATAAGTTAGTACAAAAGGACAGTGCAAAAAGCTAAGGTTCGTTTCATGTATCAGGCAGCAGGCCAGGAAGACACCAATGGCTGCAATCAGCTTTGTTAGGGTTAGTTCTTTGCTCAGAGGTGAGATCACCAATGTAGATAGAGGGGTGTGCATTTTTCCTTACAGCTGATTGCAATGTTAAATTTGTGTACGAGTAAAATCGGGGGCAATGTCTATCCTGATTTCCCCATAAAAGAACGAAGGGGGAGCACGGATTCGTGAGAATATAATAGAGGCCCGAAACCCTTCGTATCAAGACCCTGGAAGAGTGCATGTTGTCCGACATCGTACATGATGAAGCGACGCACCCCGAACCGAGTGTAACTTCTAGATCTCGAGAGGCGCGATGAACGATTATGCACGACGGATATGGAATCGTAATAATCGCCCTTAACCGGATATTACGGCATGAATCTCGTTCAAAATCGATTATGGATCAACAATTACATGGAGAAGAAGATTTTTACCTATTTTAGACTTATACTAGGACCGAAATTCTCCTACCATATAAAGTGAAAGTTTTTCTTTAATTTAGCACATTGTAACACGCAATTCAAAGCAATAAAGGTTCATTTTGTTTGCTAGCTAATGTCAAAGGCATTATGCACTTGTTCCATTCTTCATTCGCGACTGGGCCTAAACCGAGGGTCCAATCGAGGACGAGGTCACTGTTCAATCTAAAATCAGGCTTAGTTATAACATTGGGACTGATTTGATCGTTTATTTCATATTTAATTTATTTATCTATTATTCTAAATTATTCTTGTTGAATTAAGCCACGTATCCTTAAAACCGCGTACAAATTTAATTGTTACTGAATTTTGGGATTAATCGTTTAGCCCCCACAGTGGGGCTAATGATAATAGTGGTGATTTGGTAATAGTCTCCATAACACACCCTATTGTACGTTTGTTCTTTGAAATCTTAATTTTAGGTCAACCTAAAAATGTCAAACTCCCAGTTTGCTTACTTGAACGTTGACGTTGAATCAGGCCATCACGGCGAGAATAATAATCTGATGCCCAGTAATGATGTGCTTCCTGCCGATCCCAACGGTGTCCCAACCGCCGACCCAGTCAATACTAACTCGCAGGTGGCCATCAGCATCAATTTGCCAAATGATCCCAAAAAAGTGTCCATGGGGACCCCGACCAACAACTCAAGAAGTGTCAGAGGGTGAAGGCGATGGGGTGAGCTTACGTCTGATTTTCAAAATGATGCAGACTCAGCAAGCGAAAATAGCATAGATGCAGAATCAAAACCTTGCCCCATAGGGTCGAGCGCGAACAATTCTGGGAAAGCACTCGAAGAGACTAACAGATTACCGAGAAATTGGGTAAAGTTGAGCCCGGGGTAAATTCTGAGGTAATGAAGATGCTTGAAGCGTTGACGAAACGGGTGGAGTCAGGTAAAAAAAATATTGAGGCTAATGACAAGAAGATAGAAACATACAACTCTAGGGTCAATCAGATCCAGAGAGCACCCCTGATATTTAAGGTACGAGATTTTAAAAAATTTATCCAGAAGCCATTTTTCCTTTACCTTGAGCACGACACCAAAGCCGATCCCAAAGAGGTTTTGTATGCCCGACATCCACAAATATAATGGGAACATGGATCTAAATGAGCATTTGACCTCCTATACATGCGCAATCAAAGGGAATGATTTGGAATACAATGAGGTTGAGTCCGTGTTGCTGAAAAAATTTGGGAAAACTTTGGCAAGAGAGCGATGATATGGTATCCAACTTGCCCCCAAATTCCATTAACTTGTTTGTTATGCTTGCACATGCTTTTTTAAAGGCCCATGTCGGGGCCATCAAGGTCGAGACTAGAAAGTCAAATCTTTACAAGGTCAAACAAAGGAATAACGAGATGCTTAGGGAGTTCGTGTCAAGATTCCAGATGGAACAGATAGACCTACCACTGGTTGCAGACAATTGGGTCATTCAAGCATTCATTCAGGGGCTTAACCTCAGAATTTTATTGGCCTCTTAATAGCTAAAACAAAAAATTGGTGGAGTACCCAGCGATAACCTAGTTCGACGTCCATAATAGGTACAAGTCAAAGATTGGGGTCGAGGGCGACCAATGCGGGGACCTTTCTAGATCTGTTTACCCCTTCATGGCCAATGATAGATCTAAGATATCCATTGATCAAGAGCCAAGACTGGTCTGATATTGATATCAACCATACAACGCGGGTCGAAGGAGAAATGGATCTGAGCATCACCCAGCAAGGAACGAGAAGAGAAGCGATCGAACTTGTTCCGCCGCAATGGATAAGGACCATAATACACTTGCCTAACATTATGTGTAATTATGAAAGGATCATAGTGATCATACTCCTTCATATGATTAACCTCAATTATGTTGTATTGATCGTGTACTCTTCTACCTCTTGTTGGATTTGGGTCAAGCCACTTGCATCTAAAGAGTATCAATTTCTTAAATGGCTAACCTGTATATTCTAGTTCTATTATTTCTTTAAGCACACCATAATATTCAATATCTCTAACTTGGTTGTCATCACCATCTTTAACCCACACCCCACTGTTGTTGCTATTTTTATTTTTAGAGCAATCCTCTGTATGAAACTTATAATCATTCACAACGTACTTAGACATTGTTGTGACCTCAAGCCCAAGTCCCCAAGATATATCTTTCAAAAATTGATTTATACCATCATTTACCTACATATTATTAAAAAAATCCATAAGTTAGCATAACTTCCAAACATTGTTTATGTTACAACCCATGCTTTTGTACCTGAAAGTACGTCGTGAGTCAATTGATGTAAGCTCAAAAAGGATGAAATCCTTCTACAAGGACAAGAAAGGTTTGCCGAAGTGTTAAGCAAGTTAAGATGAATATGAGACTTTTTAATCATTATTTAAATAATTTTAAAGCCATGATATTACTATATATGATGTTTTTATATGAAGTATAAAGTTTGAGAAAAATTGGATTTAAGTTGCGGAAAAAAACCGATTAAGGATTTGCCTTGTAATGAAGCTTTTTGAGTAATAAATTTCGTGTGCTATATGAGGTCTTTTTTGGATATTATATATCAAATTGAAGGCATTGGAATTTATTTTCCAACGCTCTTAACAGTTTATTCATAAGACATCCGAATAAAAATATATAAGTATTTGAAAAAAGGACCAATGAGAGCGTGGCACGTGGCACCTTTTTGACTTTTAGAAAATGGGATATTTAGCTCTCTGTCTCGTCTCTTACTTTAGTTTTCCAGAGATCTCGACCATATAACATCCCTAAACTCACACTCAAGTCCTCCATAAGTATTTTCAACGATACTATCATCCGGGGCACGAAATCAAGAAGCAATAACACTAGAACGATCCTCATAGCGCAAGTATTGCTATATTGCCTCTCTTTTTCTTTGTAGTTTGAGTTTTGGAAGGTATTTTGAAGTTAATAAAAATGCCTAATTTCTGGTTTCAAGATCTTAAATATCAAGTAAGGTTGATTAATTCATTTCATAATAGTTAGAACTCATGGGACGGTGATCGAAAGTCGTGAGTTCGAATTATTTGATTTGTAATGGACTGTTTTATGGGCTGTTTCGTGTAGCTTTTGGGCTGTATATTTTTTTGCTATTTAATGAAGTTTTTGGAGGATAAATGGTGTGGATAAACATCACATAATGGTGAAATAATGGACTAGTCATTCTTTATAATATTTTCGGGGTGTTGGACACTACTATAGTCATCGCTTTTTGTATGAGTTGATTGGGATGTGTTGGGCTCTTATAAGCTAAATATAATATGAATTTCGACTTGCATATACTTTAGGAGGTAAATATATTGTGTTCCTACAGGTTCTTAAGGTTATCTTGGCATTGGTTAAGTTAAATGGATGAACTAGACATGAACTAGTGAATAAAGTTACTAATTAAGAATAATTGGAGTTGTGGATCATTTTCTTTGTTATGGATATATGATATAAGGATGGAATTATTGATTAATGACTTCACTATCATGTTAATGATACTATTAAGTTAAAGTAAAAAGTCTATAAGGGATGATATGGGGTATACGAATTCCAATTGGAGCTTGTCGCTCGTCGTAAAATAGTTATGACTTGTTGTTGTTATATGGTGTCTTATTATTGATAATTATGTATTGTTGGATTTATCTGGTAATTTTTGTTGGTATATGATATTGGAAGAGGCTCTTTTTACAGGGGAGATGCTGCCCGAATTTATATAAACGAGCTAAAAGTTTATGTTGCAGACTTAGCCTTTGTTCAATATTAATTTTGAATCTCCTTATGCAATGGTAGATTGAGTTGAGTTTTTTTGAAGAGGTTCTTGGGAGATATTAAGGACTCACCATGGTTAAGGTATGTTAAGGCATTTCTTTTTTTCTTTTGCCATGATCTAAAGTTAAATGAATACGATATTTTATAACGGATCTACTCCTAGAAACTAAAGTTGCCCATGTTGTTCTTTCCTTATAAAATTATTTTAAGCAATTATGTATGATCCTTGAATCCTATAGAAGCTCATATTGATAGTATGATGTCCATAATATTAATCGAAGGTGCAACGACCTTAAGTCACTCCAAAAGGTTTAAAACGTGATCCCATGAGTCTAGCATGCATTATATATAGTATCTATTTTACTCTACCGAGCCACGCTATAGTAGGCCGGGTATGAAACCTATTATGAAACCACTGATCAGTTGGATTTATCGAGCTCTACGTGGCCGGTTACGATTCTGCCAAGCCTTATGATGGCCGAGTACGTTTTTACCGAGCCCTCTTTGAGGCTGGGTACGATATGATGATGATGATGATGCCTACTGAGGCGTATGTTTTTAAAAGTTTATGTATATATATGTATTATGCATTTCATGTCAGTAGCCCCCAGAGGCACGCAGATGTTACAGGTTTGTATCTTCTCCATCTCTCTTTATATTACTGTTCTTGTTTATGTTTTTCTGCCTTACATACTCGGTACTTTATTTGTACTGACGTCCCTTTTGCCTGGAGACGCTGCATTTTATGCCCGCAGGTCCCAATTGATAGGTTGACATTCCTCCTAGTAGGCTATCAGCTCAGCGGAGGTGTTGGTGCACTCCACTTGCTCCGGAGTTGCCTATTTGGTCAGTATGCTTTGGATATATATTGATTGATATGGCGAGTCCGTGTCCCAACCTTTATGATTTTATGTACTCTTAGAGGCTTGTAGACAGATGTCAGGTTTATGGATACATGTATGGCCTTGTTGGCCTATGTGTTGAGTTTACACATGGTTAAGTCGGCCTTATAGCCCGTATGTCACATGTATATGTTTTTATATTATGTTAGGTCGTCATATGTTGAGTATTCCCTTATATTTTATTCTTGTTATCTTATGATGGGTTTTGGGATCATTTACTCAAGATAGTATAATAAGAAAGATATGTTATGTTGGTACTCGGTTGAGTAAGGCACCAGGTGCCCGTCGCGACCCTTCGATTTGGGTCGTTACACAAGTGATATCAGAGCAGTTCTGTCCTAGGGAGTCTACAAGCCATGTCTAGTAGAGTCTCTTTTATCGGTGTGTTGTGCACCACACTTATAAGCAGGAGGCTACAGGGAATTTAGGACCGTCACTCTTTCTTCTTACTCTAGATCGTGTTGTAGAGCTCAATTGTAAGAATTCAAACTTCTAAATTCTATTGTGTTCGTAATACAACGATACCTCATCCAAATAAACAGTTTGTATGAGATTGAATGTAGTTGTGGAAGAGTTGAGTCAGAGGAACTCAATTTTGTATCATGCTTAGGATGAGCAAATGTGGGGTCTTCAGCAGATCATGTGTGTTCTAAGATGTGTAAGCTTCTTTATAAGGAGCCCTAAGGCAAGAATATCTATCCACTCGTATAGTAAAAAGTAATAAGTGAATTGAAAAGTAGACACAAGTTTCAGCAAGTAAAACAAGCAAGATGACGAAGGGTACGAGGTACTTAGTTAATGAAGATTATCAGTATTTACAATCCAGGCAGAGAAATGTAAGTATTGGTGTTACCTTCAATATTAACGGTGATATATACAATTGACCACACTCATCTCAGTGGTTCCCTATGGGAGCTAACAAATATAGTTTAAAATAAGAAGGTGATATCAAGGTTCAATTTGAGTTAGATTAACCAAAAATTATGGATGGATTATTATCATTAACTAATGTATCTGAAGGATAGTGCAAATGTGGTGATACATCTCCTTGTGAGACACCTAGATGGTGAACTTTAGCATAGTACAATCAGATATAAATACTGGAATATTCAGAAATTTCAGAACATAGGCAGTGGGATCCTAGAAGGGACAAATATTTACATTAGTATGACTCCAGCTCCGTGTAAAAAAAGGAGAATGCTAGGCATTCCGAAGAGCCAGTGAGATGAAGTAAGGGAAGCTAAAAGGGAAAGAACATTTTGTTAGAGATTTAAGAATAAAGTGATAGATAAAGATATTTTTCGGAGAATAAGAAGAGAGTAAATGAACTCATGAGTAAGATGTAAAATATGGGTGATAATATTAAATCAAAATATGACACGATGACGGAGTTTATAGTCAAGTGAAGGAAAATACAAGAGGTGATAGACTTGAGGCAATAATTGAGTATAAGCCATAAAGTCATATCCTTATTTCAAGAAATGAGTTGGTGACTTCAACGTGATTACCGAGAGGAAAGGTTAGACCCCAGAGTAGTAGAAATCAGTATGGGCTGGTGAACAAGATAAACTGAACATGAATTAGGGGTTGAAAGATTTTATAATAGTTAGGTATCATGGGAATTTCAGAGATAAAATTCCGACAATAATAGAATGGACAACAAAAGAATAACCTTTAAGATTCATTTAGGAAGATGCTTCCCTAAAGCAAGCACGCGGAGCAGAGTTAAGCTTAAGGTACTAAGTGTGCCAGTTACACTAAGTGTCACCCTTGTGCGTAATAAATTCAATTATCCCCGGTATAGAGGGGTTATCGCAAGGTGAGTAAGATGTTAGTGAAGATGTGAAAAAATGGCAAGATGAAGAGGTAGCTATGGAATAGTAAAGGAGGAATACGGTAAAAGGGTGAAAGGAATGAGATAGCATATATTCAGATCCTATAGATATGATATGACTCCAGAACATTATGCAAGCATGACGCCAGAGAGAAGCGGTAAGGGCTGCACACCCGATGATATTGATAAATAAATGCAAATGAACACTTGATACATAAGGAGCCAATACGAGAGGTAACTTAAGACAAAGTAATTAACTAAAGAGAGATTACACTGAATATAGATATGAGAATGGACCAACAAGTGGTTTGTAGTTGATTCAGGAAGAGCCAAGTTATGGCTATACAAGAGGTTATAAGCAAATCAGCAGATCATGCAAGATAAACGTAGTAAATCCTAATCTAGTAAATTTAGTCTCGCAGATATGATGTCGTAACCTTGAGAAATATTCAGCTAGGAGTTGGGTTACTAAAGGTACCGTATAAGTATTACGGAAATAATGGAGAGTGACACTAAGGAGACAATCAAAATCTTAGTTTAGAAGTAACCCTACGAGCACATGGGCATGAAGGTTTGTAACTAAGGATGTTTGTAGGCGAGTAAGAACATCAAAAATTCCTTCAGGTATATAGTATAACAAGATCATAACTTTACAAGATCCAGAAGATCCCCTTAAGTACGACAAAGAAAGACTAGCTGAGGAAATAAGGATGAAGGCTTCAACTTAAGTATAACGATATAAAGAAGAAATGGTCTTGTAACAAAAGTCTCACTACAATATGGTATACACTCCATAAGAAAGTGGGGCCTATAGTGGCTAATGAATGGAAAAAAATAATCAAAAGTGATGTTTGAGATCATATGAGTTATAGGAAATTCAAGTATTAGTGGGCAATAAAATAATCCAAGTATTCATGCAACAAGTGGCATAACGACCAGGAAAAGTGATTGCTAACATTTAAAGAATGCTGAGAAGGCACGAAAGAAATTATTCAATCAATGATCCAGAGTTAATTACGTTGTGAATGCACTTAAGATTTCAGAGTTATATCCATGCAGCATATATGTTGACATTCATACAGCTATAGGAGACTCTGGTATAAGTTAAAATAAAGAATTAAGTCCATGTCACCTATAAAGGCTTGAATTGTTAGAAGATTATATCATGGATGCTACATAGAGTCCATGAAAGGCTAATGTGATAGCTAATACCCTAAGCTGAAGATTGGAAGATAGACTAGGCTTAATTAAAGGCTAAGAAGGAAGAGGAAGCTCGAAAGTTACATCATGAATCCGATTGTTAGACCCAGATGATTATAGAAATCGTGTCTCAAACCATAGCAGGAGCACTTTTAATAGTAGAGGTACAAGAGAAATAGTACAATAATCATATTCTATAAAGGCTATATGATAAAGCAATTAGAAGAGTACCAGCCTCATAAGATGTTAATATGAAGCTCCCACCAGATTGTGTATACACCAGGGTTGCAAGTATTATAGTAGAGCTTTAAGGTATGGATGTGAATTCCACCAATGTAGAAGGGAGGTTATGAAATCGATAGAAGATACTGTGTGAAATTTAAAGGTAAGTATGGTAAAGGTGAGTGAGAAGGTGACAATAATAGGCAAGGTTTTAGGATTAAACCCGTCAAAACCAGAGGGCTGATGCTTCCTAGGATTAAACCCGTGAGTTCGAGTTATTTGATTTGTAATGGACTATTTTATGGGTTGTTTCGTGTAGCTTTTGGGCTGTATATTTTGCTGCTATTTAATGGAGTTTTTGGAGGATAAATGGTGTGGAGAAACACCACATAATGGTGAAATTATAGATTAGTCATTCTTTATAATATTTTCGGGGTGTTGGACACTACTATAGTCGTCGTTTTTGGTATGAATTGATTGGGGTGTGTTGGGCTCTTGTAAGCTAAATATAACATGGATTTCGACTTGCATATACTGTAGGAGGTAAATATATTGTGTTCCTACAGGTTCTTAAGGTTATCTTGGCATTGATTAAGTTAAATGGATGAACTAGATGTGAACTAGTGAATAAAGTTACTAATTAAGAATAATTGGAGTTGTGGATCATTTTTTTTGTTATGGATATATGGTATAAGGCTGGAATTATTGATGAATGACTTCACTATCATGTTAATGATACTATTAAGTTAAAGTAAAATGTCTATAAGGGATGATATAGGGTATACGAATTCCAATTAGAGTTTGTCGCTCGTCGTAAAATAGTTATGACTTGTTGTTGTTTTATGGTGTCTTGTTATTGATAATTATGTATTGCTGGATTTCTCTGGTAATTGTTGTTGGTATATGATATTGGAGGAGGCTCTTTTTACAGGGGAGATGCTGCCCGAATTTATATAAACGAGCTAAAAGTTTATGTTGCAGACTTAGCCTTTGTTCAATATTGATTTTGAATCTCCTTATGCAATGGTAGATTGAGTTGAGTTTTTTGAAGAGGTTCTTGGGAGATATTAAGGACTCACCATGGTTAAGGTGTGACGATCCGGCCCGTTGCCACGTGAGTTACCGCCCCGTTTCCCCCTTATTGTGTTGCTTCATGATTCTATATCAGTATTAGAGTTGATTGGGTGTAATTGAGTTGGTTTTGGTTGAAAATGAGGCACTTAGCCTCTTAGAAGGAAGCTTGTTTTAGAAAAGTCAACCGGAAGTTGACTATGTGGTTATAGGGCTCGAATGTGAATTCCGGTGGTTCGGTCAGCTTCGGGGGATGATTTGTGACTTAGGAGTGCGATCGGAATCGAATTTGGAGGTCGGTGTAGAATTAGGCTTGAATTGGCGAAGTTGGAACTTTGGCGAATTTCTGTTGATAGGTGAGATTTTGATCCGAGGGTCGAAATGAAATTTCGAGAGTTGCAGTAGCTTTGTTAGGTGATTTTGGATCTGTCTGCAAATTTCCAGGTCATTCGGACGTCGTTTGGTCAGGTTTTTGATCGAATGTGAGATTCGGAAGTTTAGTTAAACTTAGGCTTGAATCCGTCGTGAATTGATGATTTTTGGGTTAATGGATGTGTTTTGATGACTGGAGAAAGTTTGTATAAGGTTGTTGGATGTGTTGGTGCTTGTGGTTGAGATCCCGGGGGCCTCGGGGTGAATTCAGATGATTAAACGGAAGTTGGAAGCTTGGTGTTGCAGCAGATCCTTAAGCCTTATGTTGTTTCCGCATCTGCGGAAAAGGAGCCACTTAAGCGGTTTCGCAGATGCGGTGGGAGAGCCGCAGAAGCAGCCAAGGGGAGTCCAGGAGGATTCCGCAAAAGCGGAAGTCTGGTCGCGTTAGCGGGTCCGCAAAAGCGGAGAAATCACCGCATAAGCGGAAGATGGGGCACCGCAGAAGCGGATGCCTAATCGCATAAGCGATTACTGGGGAGTTTAATGAGAATCGCATAAGAGGTCGAATGGCCTCAGAAGCAGTCCCGCGTAAGCGGTATCGGGGCCATAGAAGCGAAAAATGCTAAGGGTTTAATGAAACAGTGTTATCGAAATTTCAGAAGTTAGAAAAACATTTTTGGACTTCTGGGAGAGGCAATTTTGGGCGATTTGGAGAGATTTCGAAGGAGATTCCATCTGGTATGAATTTGTAGCCTCGAATAGTGTTTTTATGGTATGAAAAAAAGGATTAAACACTGAAAATTTAAGGAATCAAAGGGTAAAAATGGAGGTTAGGGCTTGAAGCCTAAGAGAGTTTAAATTGACGATTTGAGGGGTGAAATGGACTCCGATTCTTGTGTATTTGGTATGTACGGACTCATGGTGAGATGAGGATTCCGGAAATGTGAATTTCGTAATTTTTCGAGAAGTGGGCTCGGGGCTCGGGTTTTGCCAACTTCGTATTTTTGGGTGTTTTTCGAGTTCTTTCGATTGGGTTATGTTCCATTAGCATATTTTAATGTATTCTTTGTGGTTTTGATCAGATTTGGAACCTGAGGAGGTTTATTCAAGAGGGAAAGGCTTAGCGGACTAGTCTCGTGGCCGGTTCGAGGTGAGTAATAGATATGGATGATGACCTGAGGGTTTGAAACCCCGGTATATCACACTGTGACGCTATATTGAGGTGAGACACGTACTCTACGGTGAGTATGGGGTCGATTGTGATTGGGGACTATGGCTTAGTCCGACTGAATGATGTTCGTACTATGTTATTGGCTAGAAATTAGCTGGTAAACCTCCTACTTGGATGGTTATGGATATATTCGGGCTATATGCCGGTTATTTGGATAATGACTCTCGAGAATGGTTTTATTGTGTCCAAGATTTGGTACGTAATAATCAGGTGTCTTAAGGTTGGGTATGTGGCTAGAGACTGTGTTTCCATTAGGAAGATATCAAGACTTGTGGTGTCCTATGTTAATTATAGTAATCTATGTATCTGCATCAAGAAGGTAAATGAAACAGAGTTAGATTCAGAGAGTTTGTCAGGGTAAGGTATTCAGGGATGTGGTGTTTCTGGAAACATTTGAGAGAGTAGTCAGCAGGGGTTGTGGTTCCTATCAGTGTAGTCTTACGTCCGAATCTCCTGTGGTGAGCCTGGATTGAGGCATTGTGATGCTACAGCAAGGGAAAAATATCAAGTGGATGATGAATAAAAAGAGAAATTTGATAGAAGGAATAGCTTGATAATAGACCTAATCGGTATGGTAAGGATATGATTAATTCCTTGTATGTGTTCGAAGTAATGGGCTTTTACAAGCAATTTGCAACAATGCTCTTGAGTTTTGACGGCTTGCTCAGCTCGGTTTAGATAGAAGGATTCAGTCCTGGCAGTTTAGCTTGTACAAATGGAGATGGCAGAGATGTTCTTGTTGGGTTTTACCGTGGTTTGAAGATGAGTATATTTTCTATGTGTATGCGAAGCATGGAGTGTGTCATGATTTTTCTTCTAAATAGGATCAATGAAAGTTATTGACTAGTTGAGTGCGTCGATGTCTGTGGCGCGGAAGGGAGATAAAGTTCTCATGTTATCCTAATGTGGTATGGTATATACGTTATGTTGTGAAGGATTGGGATTTGTTTGTGTAAGGCTCGGTTCAGTTCGGAATGGAAAGTCATTAAATTCTTAAGCGGCATGGGTAGCTGCAGGTGATTCAAGAATCGATCTTCAGAGGATTTGGGTGAATGATCCTCATATGATAAGGAAAAGTGTTGCTAATAATGTTTTTGAAAAAGGGCAATGTGATTAAATTGATGGCACTTCGGTATTGTTGCAGCATTTTCTTGATAGGTCAACTGTTGATATCTAGTGTGTTTGATGGAACAGGAGAATTTTTGAATATCTTCAAAGAATGACTGTGAGTTCTCATGTTTAGGCTTTGTAGTGGTGGTGGATAGTGTGTATTGGTACCATTAGAGGCTATCAGGATTGGAGGCCCGAGCGGGTCCTTCTTTGTTGGTATGTTAGACTCTGTATATGATGCTGAGCTATAGAGTGGTTGTCTCAATGTGGGTTGTTCTAGACTATTGTGCTATGGGCTATGTCGGAAATGCCATCGGTTGCGTGGCGAGGTGCATCGGATTATGATACAGCAGAGTGGTTGGTATTCCAAAGATCAGCGGATGGCTGGAAAGGATTGCTTTCCTTAATTGGGCCTTTGTGACGGATGTCAGTATAGAGGTTTCTACCATTGATTCAGTTCCGGTATTGAGAGACTTTTTCAAATGCGTTTCTTGTGGCCGGGCATGTCGCCGGGCGAGATTATGGATTTCAGTATTGATTTGGTGTCGGGCACCGTATTGTACGGCTTCGGTGTGAGTTATAGTAGTGGAAGGAGTAGCTTCAGGCTTCTTGGTAATGAGTTTGTTGGTAAGCTGATTGGCTACGTATTCAGATGGAGATGGCTTGGT
>MU747475.1:25717-52466 GCA_026770625.1 Nicotiana glauca
AACAACAGCCCCTCGGGCTCACTCCCAACTCACCAGACACAAACAACAGCCTCTCGGGCCGACTCCCAACTCACCTGGGTACCCTGCGCTCACTGGGGGGGTGTACAGACACCGGAGGGGCTCCTACAGCCCAAGCGCAATATCAATAGGCCTGAAAGCCTTCACACATTCACACTCGAGGCCTTAAAGCCTCCTCACATAACACTCGAGGCCTGAAAGCCTCCTCACGTAACACTCGAGGCCTGAAAACCTCCTCACATCACTCAACATATCCTCACAGATGGCCCTCGACCTCAATCAGTCCAGAAAATAGTCATAAGCCTCTTGGGCTTCAGTAAAACAATAGTGCTCAGCTCATTGACATTTTTAAATATCATTTAAATCTCGAGTTGAGTATAAACTTAGTTGAGTTCACAAAATAATATAATTCAATTGGATTGAATTCAATAATATTTCAATTCGTGAGGAAAATAGTGATGTAAATTCACAAAAAGATTTCAAATAATTGGCACGAAGCCCAAGTATGGCAATAAGCCCAAATCATGATAAAAATCAATAATTCTTTATCAAATACGCGGTAAAATCGACAACCGGGACGGACCAAGTCACAATCCCCAACGGTGCTCTACCCCACGCTCATACCTGGCGTGCAAGTCACCACAATACAACACTATGATGTGCAAGTCCGGGGTTTCAAACCCTCAGGACATCATTTACAAGTATTACCTACCTTGAACCGGCAAAATCTCTAGCCCGCGATGCCTTTGACCCTCAAACCGGCCTCCACGCACGTCAAATCTAACCAAAATCAGGGCAAATATATCACAATATGCTAATGGGGCATAACCCAATCGAAAGAACTCGAAAAATACGAAATTGGCAAAACCCGAGCCCCGGGCCCACGTCTCGAAAAATTTCAAAATTTACATTTCCGGAATTCTCGTCTCACCACGAGTCCGTACATATAAAGTTCATCAAAATCGGAGTTCAAATGGGCCCTCAAATCCCCAATTTACATAGCAATAACCAAGCACTAACTTCTCAAATTTTCACCCAATTTTCAGAGATTTAAATGATGAATCTTCAATAAAATCATGTATTTAACTCATAAAACTTACCTCCAATCGAATCCTAGTCGAAACCCTCTTAATCCCCCTTCAAAAGCTCCCAAATTTGCTCAAAAATGGTGAAAAATGACTTTAGCTCGCGGAGGAAATGTTTATAAACCCTTCTGTCCGCCCAAAAATTCCTTCATCGTGTTCGCGACCTTAGCCACGCGAACGTGATGCTTTATCTGATCTGGCTCCCAGGCCCTCATACGCGAACGCGACAACTACAACGCGAACGCGATGGCCCACTTCACTGGCCTACACGAACGCGTCGCCCCTTCACGCGAACGCGATCAACAAGATTCCATATCTACGCGATCGCGGGCCTCTCCTTCGCGAACGCGAAGGCAAAATCCCACCCTCCCTCAAAATACCCTACGCGTTCGCGTTACTCCTCACCCGAACGCGATGAACAAAAGTCTGCAACACCCAACAGCAAAAATCTGCTATCTCCCAAGGCCAAAACTAGTCCGTTTGAACACTCGAAATCATCCCGAGGCCCCCGGGACCTCAACCAAAAGCACCAACGCAGCCTAAAACCTCATTCAAACTTGTTCCAATCATCAAAACACGTCCATTAACACAAAATTATCAAATCACGACGGATTCAAGCCTAAGTTAAACTAAAACTTCCGAAACTCACATTCGATCAAAAACCCGACCAAACGACGTCCGAATGACCTGAAAATTTGCAGACATATCCAAAATCACTTAACGGAGCTATTGCATCTCTCAGAATTTCATTCCGACCCTCGGATCAAAATCTCACCTATCCACCGGAATTCGCCAAAATTCCAACTTCGCCAATTCAAGCCTAATTCTACACCGAAACTCCAAATTCATTTCCGATTTCACCCCTAAGTCACAAATCATCCCCCGAAGCTAACCGAACCATCGGAAAACAATTCCGCGCCCTCTAACTAAATAGTCAACTTCCAGTTGACTTTTCCAAAACAAGCTTCCTTCTAAGAGACTATGTGCCTCATTTCCAACCAAAACCAATTCAATCCTGTCCGATCAACTCAAATACTGATATTGAAAGATAGAACAACATAATATGGGGGAAAAAAGGCGGCAACTCACGTGACAACGGGCCGGGTCGTCAAAAGAACCTAGGTTTTCTTAAAATTGGAGATTTGGACCTCAAATTGAGGCCCAATTTCAAAATAAATCATAGATATGAACTCGTGGGGGAATGGGTAGCCGGGTTTTGGTTCGAACCTCGGGTTTTGACCACGTGGGCTCGGGGGAATTTTGGGATTTTTTGAGTAAAACTTTGGGAAATTCATTTTCATGCATTCAAATTAATTCAATTAACATTTGTTCATACATTGAAGTAATTTGTGACTAGATTCGAGCGGTTTGGTGGTGAATTCGAGGGGTAAAGCTATACTAGAGGCTTGAGTTGAGTTTGGAGCATTTGAGTTAAGTGTTTGATCTAACTTTGGCTTGAGGGAATAAGATTAGAATATTAATTTCTAATTGCTAAATGTTGAGTACGGTGTATAGACATGGTGACGAGTATCTATACACCGGTGTCTAGCATGACCGTGAGTCCTTATTGTGCTTATTCTGGTTTTGTCGTGACTCTTCCTTGTTAAATTGGTGAACTCTATATAATGTGAAGAGTATGAGAAAGAAATTTATAACTTGTAAACTCTTTGGAGCGTTGGCTCGAATGATAAGTAATTATTGAGTAAGAAATGAAAGAAAGAGAAAGAGATGTGATTATTCCCTTGCTGGGCTGTTTACGTACTTTGATTATCTCCCTTACCGAGATGCTTAGTCTATTATTGTTGTTGCTCCCTTGCCGTGATTTAAGCATTTTATGTACCCTCCCTTGCCGGGATATCTATTACTTTTGTCTATCCCCCTCGCCCCCATTGTTTGTGATTGCTGTTTGGGTGAGGTTGAGTGGTAAAGCACGATGGGTGATGACGTGCACGATTGTTTTGGTTATTAATGCACGAAGGAACATTTCGTGCCATATTTTGATTATTAATGCACGAAGGAATATTCCATGCCATGTTTTGATTATTAATGCACGAAGGAACATTCCGTGCCATGTTTTGATTATTAATGCACGAAGGAACATTCCGTGCCATGTTTTGATTATTAATGCATGAAGGAACATTCCGTGCCATGTTTTGATTATTAGTATACGAAGGAACATTCCGTGCCATGTTTTGATTATTAGTGCACGAAGGAACATTCCGTGCCATGTTTTGATTATTAATGTAAGAAGGAACATTCCGTGCCATGTTTTGATTACTAGTGCACGAAAGAACATTCCGTGCCATATTTTGATTATTAATGCACGAAGGAACATTCCATGCCATATTTTGATTATTAATGCACGAAGGAATATTCCGTGCCATGTTTTGATTATTAATGTACGAAGGAACATTCCGTGCCATGTTTGCTTATTAATGCACGAAGGGACATTCCGTGCCATGTTTGCTTTATTACTCCCGTTGATATTGTAGTTGTACCGTTTCATTCCTTATTTATTTACCTTGTATTCTAAACTGCTACAGCCCCTATAATATGCTCCCCTCCCTCTTGACTAGGTAAGTTTCTGTTTTCTCTTCTATTGCGTATATATATATAATTGAACTGAACAAGTTTTGTTTGGTAGTCTGGTCTAGCCTCGTCACTACTTTGCCGGGGTTAGGCCAGGCACTTACCAGCACATGGGGTCGGTTATGCTGATGCTACACTCTGTGCATCTTTTTGCACAGATCCAGGTGTTGGAGCAACATTTGAGTAGCAGTAGCATTATGGGAGCGAGTTTACAGTCCAGGGACATTCGAGGTAGCCTAGCTGGCGTTCGCAGGCCGAAGTCCCTTTCCATATCTCAGTTTGTTTTTATTGTACCGAGATAGACATTATATATTTTCTATTCAGACTTATTTGTAGAACTCTTTAGTGGTTCGTGAGATAGCGACTCCAGTCTTGGGTAGTGAAATATTAAACTTCCGCATTTTGGGTTTTCAGTTATTCATGTTTTAAAAGACTTCCGCATTTATTTCAAGGCTCGTTATTTTATTATTGTTGTGTGGTTATCCGAAGTGGTTTAGATGTTTGGCTTGCCTAGCTCCGACAGTAGGCGCCATCACGACCCCCCGATGGTGGAAAATCCGGGTCGTGACATTTAAAATAAGAGAAATTCTTTTTAAGGAAAAGATACATGTAATGGTAGAATTTAAATGGGAATCTACAACTTTTATATAAACCAAACCTAAACTTTATATAAAACAAATAAAAAAATTAAGCATAAACGTAAGAAATCTAACGAAAACAAATCAATTATGAAGTAAATAACGAAAGAATTTACTTAAGTAAAATCTTATTTGGTTTTTAAATTCCTAAATATTAGGACTTTTTACCTAGTTTAATAAGAAAAATATTTAATAGTCAGAATTTTAGTTGATTTTAAAGTGCTAGATATAACGGAAGTTAATTAAATTACAACTTTATTTAATGCGAAACCTATTTTTAAAGGATAAAAAAAGCGAGCGATATTTCGTTAAGTGCCTTCGTGTTTTTAATATAGTATAGAGTATAGATTTAACATGTATAAATTCCTTTTTAAATGATATCCTTCTTTATATATATATATATATAGAGAGAGAGAGAATGGAAAAGGTGACTTGGCACTCTTCTTAGGCCAAGAATCATATTTATCTATTTTCTCATATTTTGAGGTTTTTTACTATTTTTTTTTCCCTTTATTTGTTTTGTTTTAACAAGCCTAAAGTCATGTCTCTTCATGTCAATTAATGAAAAATGAGAAAAACGGTGATATGTTAGAAACCCAATCGTTGCCTTTTTTTCTCATTAATTCTTAAATAATTACACCTTAAATGTCTTTTGTAACCGTCGCTAATTTAATTCTCTAGCCTAAAATACAATCCTTCAGTATTAATCTTGCATTGCTGAATTTGGAGGATGAATCGTCTCTTTCCTCTAACAGCACTGAACCAACCATTTTTGTGGAAGATTATTTTTGGAGTTTTCATCTTATGCCTGATAGTGGAGATTATAAAAATACATTCCATTTTTTTTTTAATTTTCACGATCTCTTTACTCTCCCTGTTATATGTATGTTAGAGTATAATTGTTCAAATAGATTATTTAATTAGTTACCCGTTATTTTGTGTTTCACTCGGTCGACATTACTTTTCCTCATTTTATCCCCCTCTTACATATTTATGTGGGTCTCCTTGAAAACTTTGTATGTTTACGTACGTCAGTACATGTGTTTCCTATTGTGGTGATTTGCAAGGATCAGTTAATTGTATTTAGGATCGCATAGAATATCTTGGGGCTTAGCAGACGTGAGAAGATCAACTAAGATTGAATGGGAAGGAAACAAAGGCATAAGCCTCAAGGGAATCAAATCGCACGATAAGGAATTAAGAAGGTAAATGCTCCTAACAGCCCTGTAGCCTCTCGAAGATAAATACAGACATCTCTGTATTGATCCGCAAGACTCTACTAGACTCGCTCATGACTCGTGAGACCTAAGTGAACATAGTGCTCTGATACCATATTGTCACGACCCGAAATCCACTAAGGATCGTAATGGCGCCGGACACTGCAAGCCAACCATAAATACTTAATTAAATTTTCATTTTAATAATTTTGAAAACTATGATTTTTCATTCAAATTTACTAATAAAAGGTAGTCATTTCAAATTAAATATAATGTTAAGAAGTAAATACAAAATACCCCATAATCATGTCAGAACCCGCTGTCACGAGTGCATGAGCATTTACTAGGGAATGAAATAAAATACAGTAACTGTCCGGAATACAAAATGGACAGAAATAAAAATACAGTACAATACTCTGAAGGAGACTCTGCTGGCCACGGGTCGTCTCGAATAATGCAGCTCACCTAAGTCTCAGTATCAACCATGCCGCTATGCCACTAGCCACACGTGAACCTGTGCAACAAAAATACACAACAAGTGTAGTATAAGTACGAAAATAACGCGTACCCAGTGAATATCCCGTTCTAATCTCGAAGAAGTAGAAACGAGAGGTCGACTTCGAAACTTACTAGTGGTCCAATGACAATATAATAAAAAAAAGGTGAGAAAATCATGGATTTCATAAACCAAGAATAAACTCATAAAGCCGGAAAGCACGTAAACAACTTCTCAAACAATAAAGGATTTTCAAAGATTTGCTTTCATTATCTTTATCAATTTATCTCCGGCCACGAAAGGCAAATATCAATATTTACAAATCTCAGGAAAACAATAAAAGCATGCGCATATCATGCCGAGGTCGTACGCCCCGATCAAACATAAAGGTAAAATATGCACAGCCGAGGGTCGAACGGCGTGAACCATAGATACATCTATTACCCCACTCGCGAATCATACATGCGACGCAGTCAAATATAAATAAACAAGCTCCTCGCTCGCGAATCATACGTGCGACGCAGGTACACATGGAAGCACACATTCAAACAGTAAATCAAGACTTCATAAGGGAAAAATAGTTGCCCAAAGAAATAGCAATTCTCTTTAAGAGTCAAGAAAATGATGTTTAATTCCCTTAGAAATTTATTTACCAATTCGATATGATTTAAGCATGTTTAAATCGATAACAAGATTCCAACTATTACAAGTAGAGCATGCTTTTGGGTCCTAAAGTACCCGGACTTATGCATAATAGTAGCTACGCAGGACTCTCGTCACCTTGTGCATATGTAGCCCCCACAAATAAGAGCACATATCTAATTAATTTATCTATGGGGATAATTCCCTCTTATAAAGTTAGAAAGGAGGCTCACCTCGCTCTAAAGTTTCAAAACCGGCTTCCAAGCCCTTCCGACTACTCAAATCGATGCACAACGCTCCAAAACTAGCCAATAAATGAGAAAATCCATAAACATATGCTCTAATACTCACAACAATTTAATTTATATAAATTCCTAACTCCGTTCGAAAAGTTGACAAAATTTACCTCGGACCCACATGCCCGAATTCTGAAAAAACTCATAAAATCCGACAACTCATTCCGATACGAGTTCAACCATATCAATTTTATCAAATTCCGATAACAACTTGACCTCCAAATCTTGAATTTTCGTTCTTGAAAAGTTTTATAAAAATCTTGATTTCATCCATTTAAATCCAAAATAAATGATGAATATAACCATATAATCAGGAAGTATAATTGCTTTCGAATATAGAACACTTACCCTAATCCATATGGTGAAAATCGCCCCAATAACTGCTTCAATCCGCGCTTCATAGCTCCAAATATGATAAAAATGGCCGAAACCTCAAAATATAGCTTTTGCCCAGGTATTTACTCTTTTCGATCGCGAAAAATGCTTCACAATCACGAAGCACAACATTTCTCAGCCATAAATTTGCCTTTGGCGATCGCGAAAGAACAAATGCCTAGCTCTTCCAGATAGTCTCTAGTAAAATTGCCATAACTTTTCATACAAAATTCCAAATGGCAAATGGTTTGACGTTTTGAAAACTAGACTTCAAGAACTACAATTTTAATTCTTTGCTCATCTACCTATTCCTTATAGATTACAAGATATATGCTTCCAAAATCAGACCTGTGCAACACAAATTTCTTTTTCGCGATTTCTAAACTCTTCCTGGATAGGCTGTAGTGTACTACTCATAACATTTTGTACACAACTCCAAATACTACATGTCTTGATTTTATGAAAACTAAACACAATGGACTATAACTTTTATTTTTGGATCATCTCCAAATTCTTTATAGATTGCGAGATACAAGCTTCCAAAATCGGATCGGTGCAGCAGAAACTTTCCTCTGCGCGATTGAGAAAGGCCTTCTGCAATTGCGAATCATTGGCCATTTTCTCCAATTTTACCCATCGCGATCGCTACCAGTTTCCCGCGATCACGTAGAACACTGCTGTAGCAAAAAACTAGCAGCTTAAAATGGTCTAGAAATGGTTCGAAACCACCCCGAACTCACCCGAGCTCCTCAGAACCTCGTCCGAACATACCAACAAGTCTTAAAATGTATCACAGACTTAGTCGAGGCCTCAATCAAACAACGCTAAAATCATGAATCACACTCCAATCCAAGCTTAATGAACTTTAGAATATCAAACTTCTACATTTGATGCTTAAACCTATCAAATCACGTCTGACTGACCTTAAATTTTGCGCACAAATCATATTTGACATTACGGACCTACTCCAACTTCTGGAATCGAAATCTGACCCCGATATCAAAAAGTCCACTTCCGGTCAAACTCCTCAAAAAACCTTCAAATTTTTATATTTAGCCAAATGACTCCAAAATGACCCACGGACCTCCAAATTCACTTTCGATCGCGGTCCCAATACTAGAATCACCATACAGAGCTATTCCCAGACTCGGAATCACAAAAAGACATCGATAACACTGAAATGCACTTCAACCCAAACTTATGAAATTCTTTCAAAAATGCCAACTTCCATAATAGGTGCCGAAACGTTCCCGGGTCTTCCAAAACTCGATCCCGACATACGTCCAAGTCCGAAATCATCATACGAACCTGTTGGAACCTTCAAATTCTGATTCCGAGGTCGTTTACTCAAAAGTCCAATCTTAGTCCATTCTTTCACCTTAAAGCTTTCGAATTGAGAATTTTCTTTCCAAGTCAACTCCAAACTTTCCGAAATTCAATTCCGACCATGCGTACAAGTCATAATGCCTGAAGTGAAGCTTCTCATGGCCTCAAACCGCGGAACGACGCGCTAGAGCTCAAAACAACCGGTCGGATCATTACATTCTCTCCCACTTAAACATACGTTCGTCCTTGAACGTGCTGAGAACTACGCTGGGATTCTCCGAAATCACTACTTAACACCTTACGCACCTACTCGTGCTACCACAACTCAGTCGGGCACCTTAGCTTGATCAATCTGAAGATATCCTTCTTCACTTAAGCAAATAAGACTTAGAGCCCAATTCCAACATATTGAATTCTCTTCCAGGACTGATTCTAACATACGAACACCGTATCAATCACCACACGGTGTACCCAGACATGACTGCATACCCTTGTTAAATTCACACCATGCACCGCTTTATTCACAGGACCAAAATAACATTTTATGAACATAATAGTCGAAATCCCACGAATCTGATGCTCCCATTGCACCTCATGATATATAAGTCTTGTTCCAACTCTTGCAACACTGCCACGACAGAAAAGATATGTAAACATTCAAACCAACTGCCAAGTCAATAAATCATTGAGTTTACACTTTTGACAAGAACATTACTTCATTTGAACCGTATAATGATCTTTGCTCTTTAATATACTTTATATGATCCGATTGCACTGATATCTGATCCAAAAATCTCGTCTCACACAGCAGGAACTGCTCGGGCAATAGCTACCCCAGACATGACCAAAATCTCATATGATTCCACAATGTGCCAATAGGCTATGAACTCGAACGAGAAAAAAGGAAAACGAACTCTGGAAGGGACTACTCAACTCACGCACTAATATGGACTTTCCTTAGAAAATAGGAAATAAGGCACACAAAAATAGCATGTAGAAACTGTACTCAACATCACACTATTGCGGCGTGCAAACCAATCCAAATAACATACCCATGGCAGCGTGCCACCCGATCCACGCATAGAATTTACATAAGGAGATATACATCGAGCTATATTGCTCATTACAACAAAATATCGAATATCGGTCACAAGCACGCTAGGTGCATAATGCCATCCCTGGGGAGACATATAGTGCCATGAGCTAATAAACTCAAGCAAAATTGAGGTGAGATATATGTTCTGAACTAAAGATCCATCCTGCTCACATAACACCATCGCTATGGGTAGCCTCAACACATAAGAAAATTATAGAGCCGTTCACAACTCAAACGGCACTATATAGCATTACATGAAATAGCCGATGACGAAATAACATCCAACATCCGAATACTCCTCTATAAGGAGTGCTATGCCAAAATGAACACCTCCGGCCTTATATAGAGCCTATATTCGTACTTAAATCTATTCACATACCTCAAGCTGATTCTGATTGTACTGAACTAAGTCTATAATCTTTCTTGGGTCCATAATAACACTCTCTTTCCCATACACACAAGAACAACCATCACAAATGGAGCAATCCTCTATAGTCCACAATCTAATAAACTGAGTGCCCTCCAGGCATAAATTCCCAAATTAACGATATCACCACAATCTTCATACTTGGTTTAATTCATCAATCAATCAACTGACTACATGCCACACTTATACAACCTTCCCGTGGGGCACACTCCCACGACCTTCTGTAACAGATAACAGGTCTACACATCCATACCACCAGCCATACCATGCTATAAAGCAAATCAAGTATCCGCAAATCAATACACGAAGCCTCTGGTACAAGGCAATGATCTCAAGTGACACTGAAGACAATACCAACTTACTTTAAACTTCCAAACTCCTTTCTTGCTCATCCGAGCTCGCGACATCCTTGTCAACACCGAACCGCAACCTTAATCCTCAGTTCCAAATTCTATACCACTCACCGCACCTACCACACCAATATGCGATAGAACCAGAATTGCATCATTACTCATGTATCAATAATAGATTAATACTTCATCATATGAAAACTTTTCACTTAACTCATTTCAGGAGAACCATAGCATCACGCGAGTGAATCTTCATAACTGTAGGACATTCAAATCCTCAAGTAGTGGTCTGAACCACCATAATCCTTCCGAGATCCTCCTACACATACAGGCCGTAATACTTGAATACTTCCAAATATAATCAATTATGGCGACCGTCGAGCCCTGCACGCACCACCATCACTATGCCAATTCAACTATGGCTAACCAATCTATCTTCTTCTAGTTCATCCTTAACTTGCCTTAGAGATAATAATAGCTCCATACCATACATCGCCAACCTGAATCCGCACTCACCTTGAGTGACCCCATTCAACGATACCACCTTCTCTCCAAACCTATGAGTCATTTCATACACCCTTTGCACGCACATTCGCATCTTCAACTGATACACCCGTTCTGATAACTCCTTTACAAATCCAAAATCTTTTTCTCTTTTTCCTCCCAATGCTACACTGAAAGTCAAAAATATCATGGAACATTTCGAGCCTCTCATCATCATCTTCTACAGAAGCTCGATTCTTAGCCATACTTATAGGCTTGAAATCGTTCGGCCCTACACTTTAACTTTTGAATCCACTAGGACCGTTGCTGAGAGCCACCCACTCTGACTTGGTCCCGAATATAATCAACTCCATGAATCTTCTAGCTCATAAATACCCCCTCGACGCAGCACCCCGCCGAATCACTTTCCTTGAAACTCGCATCTATACAAGTCATAATCTTGGATCCTTCCCCAAGTCTAAACATGAGTCAATAAGGCCAACCATAGAATACCTTAACAATTCCTTTGCTCAAATTACCTCTTGTGCTCTTTTCCCTTAGCTGAAATAACCATAAATAAGCTAATGACCATGCAATCCAATCGCAGGCGGTGGGACTCTCTCACTTAGGTTGAAGCCCCTATTACACATCTCTAAAACCTATCAAGATTCTTTATTTCTTACTAACATGACCTTGCGAAATTATACCGCCAGATTCCTCGAAATTCTTCAATTAGCATTTCGTGAACACTTTGAGTCTCTATCAATATCCACATATTCTACCTCTTACTGGATAGCCAGTAAAATCCTTCGCGGAAGCTTTGCCAACCACGTGACCGCTAACCTGCTCATAGGGAATAGCTCATCTGTGGAAATTACCTGCCGACATCTTCCAACGTCGCTGCACAGGGTACATTCACCACGACATCCATAATCCATCCTGAGCCCGTACTCATTCACTAGCTGCACAAGTCCATTCCCTCTTCGTGGACCTCAACTAAATGTGCGACAATATCTTTCAATTCAAAGTTAAGTTGCATCCTTCTTCATATCAATCAACTCATTTCCGTTATTTCAAATCTCCCGCTGCCTAATAGCCAATACTTTAAATTAAATCAGTAGACCCAATCACCGTCCACTAGAACTCCTAAATCACTCCAAACTTTCCTCAAGGATGTAATTATCCTACCACTGAATCCATATACTACTCTGCCATTCTCCCACTTTGGTCAAACTCACTCCTTTAAGAAACTACTCGACTAATATTTCTCACACTTGGCCTTCTATCAGTTTAATCACCATAACACACTTCCCACATGACCTTCGTTATCCTTTGCTACCCAGTCAAATACGAAGGAGGAAACATTAAGCACCACATCTGCAGTACCATTACAATTCCTATTTTTCGATTTAGAACCATCGCTTCATGTCACATAAAGTTGAATGGGAATGAAATGAAGGCATAAGCCTCAAGAGAATCAAATTGCACGATGAGGAATCAAGAATGGAAATGCTCATAATAGGTCTGTAGCCTTTCGAAGATAAGTACAGACGTCTCTGTACCAATCCGCAAGACTCTACTGGACTCGCTCATGACTCATGAGACCTAAGTGAACCTAGTGCTCTGATACCATGTTGTCACGACTCGAAATCCACTAAGGGCTGTGATGGCGCCGAACACCGCAAGCCAACCATAAATACTTAATTAAATTCTCATTTCAATAATTTTGAAAACTATGATTTTTCGTTAAAATTTACTAATAAAAGGTCATCATTTCAAATTAAATATAATGTTAAGAAGTAAATACAAGATACCCCATAGTCATCCCAGAACCCGGTGTCACGAGTGCATGAGCATTTACTAGGGAATGAAATAAAATACAGTAACTGTCCGAAATACAAAGTAGACAGAAAAGAAAATGTAGTACAATACTCTGAAGGAGACTCTGCTGGCCGCGGGTCGTCTCGAATAATGCAGCTCACCTAAGTCTCAGTATCAACCATGCCACTATGCCAATAAGCCACTAGCCACACGTGAATCTGTGCAACAAAAATACACAATAAGTGTAGTATGAGTACGAAAACAATGTGTACCCAGTGAGTATCCCATCTAATCTAGAAGAAGTAGATACGAGAGGTCGACTTCAATACTTACTAATGGTCCAATGATAATATAGTAAAAAAAAGTGAGAAAATCATGGATTTTATAAACCAAGAATAAACTCATAAAGCCGGAAAGCAGGTAAACAACTTCTCAAACAATGAAGGATTTCCAAAGATTTTCTTTCATTATCTTTATCAATTTATCTCCGGCCACGAAAGGTAAATATCAACATTTATAAATCTCAGGCAAACAATACAAGCATGCGCATATCATGCTGAGGTCGTATGACCCGATCCAACATAAAGGTAAAATGTGCACTGCCGAGGGTCGAACAGCGTGAAGCATAGATGCATCTATTATGCCTCTCGCAAATCAACCATGCGACGTGGTCAAATATAAATAAACAAGCTCCACACTGGTACACATGGAAGCACGCATTCAAACAGTCAATCAAGACTTCATCAGGGAAAAATAATTACCCAAAAAAATAGCAATTCTCTTTAAGAGTCAAGAAAATGATGTTTAATTCCTTTAGAAATTCATTTGCCAATTTGATATGATTTAAGCATGTTTAAATCGACAACAAGATTCCAAATATTACAAGTGGAGCATGCTTTTGGGTCCTAAACTACCTGGACTTATGCATAATAATAGCTACGCACGGACTCTCGTCACCTTGTGCATACGTAGCCCCCACAAATAAAAGCACATATTTAATTAATTCACCTACGAGGACAATTCCCTCTTACAAGGTTAGAAAGGACACTCACCTTGCTCTGAAGTTCCAAAACCGGCTTCCAAGCCCTTCCGACTACTCAAATCGATGCACAACACTCCAAAACTAGCCAATAAATGAGAAAATCCATAAACATATGCTCTAATACTCACAACAATTCAATTTAGATAAATTCCTAACTCCGTTCGAAAAGTTGAAAAAATTTTCCTCGGACCCACATGCCCGGATTCCGAAAAACTCACAAAATCCGACAACCCATTCCAATACGAGTTTAACCATACCACCTATAACAAATTCCGATAACAACTTGACCTCCAAATCTTGAATTTTTGTTCCTGAAAAGTTTTACAAAAATCTTGATTTCTTCCATTTAAATCCGAAATAAATGATGAATATAACCATATAATCATGAAGCATAATTACTTTCGGATATAGAACACTTACCCCAATTCATATGGTGAAAATTGTCCCAATAACCGCTTCAATCCGAGCTCCACAGCTCCAAATATGATAAAAATGGCCGAAACATCAAAATATAGCTTCTGCCCAGGTGTTTACTCTTCGCGATCGCAAAAAATGCTTCGCAATCACGAAGCACAATATTTCTCAGCCCAAAATTTGCCTTTGGCGATCATGGAACATGCTTCGCGATTGACAAGAACAAATGCCCAGCTCTTCCAGATAGCCTCTAGTATAATTGCCATAACTTTTTGTACAAAATTCCAAATTGCAAATGGTTTAACTTTTTGAAAACTAGAATTCAAGGAATACAACTTCATTCTTTGCTCATCTACCAGTTCCTTATAGATAACGAGATATAAGCTTCCAAATTCAGCCCTGTGCAACACAAATTTCTTCTTCGCGATTTCTAAATTCTTCCCGGATAGGCTGTAGTGTTACCACTCATAACATTTTGTACATAACTCCAAACACCATATGGTTTGATTGTATGAAAACTAGACACAAAGGACTACAACTTTTGTTTGTGGATCATCTCCAAATTCCATATAGATTGCGAGATACAAGCTTCCAAAGTCGGATCGGTGCAGCAGAAACTTTCCTCCGCGCGATCGCAAAAGGCCTTCCGTAATTGCGAATCACTGGCCATTTTATCCTATTTTACTCATCGCGACCAGTTCCCCACGATCGCGTAGCACGATGCTGTAGCCAAATACCAACAGCTTAAAACGGTCTAGAAATGGTCCAAAACCACCCCAAAACTCATCCGAGCCCCTCGGGACCTCGTCCGAACATAACAACAAGTCTCAAAATGTATCACGGACTTAGTCGAGGCCTCAATCAAACAACGCTAAAACCATGAATCGCACTCCAATTCAAGCTTAATGAACTTTAGAATTTCAAACTTCTGTATTCGATGCTTAAACCTATCTAATCACGTCCGACTGACCTCAAATTTTGCGCACAAGTCATATTCGACATTACGAACCTACTCCAACTTCCAAAATCAGAATCTGACTCCGATATCAAAAAGTCCACTTTCGGTCAAACTCCTAAAAAACCTTCAAATTTCTATCTTTAGCGAAATGACTCCAAAATGACCCACAGACCTCCGAATTCACTTTCGATCACTCTCCCAATACCAGAATGACCATACGGAGCCATTCCTAGACTCAAAATCCCAAACAGACATAGATAACACTGAAATGCACTTCAACCCAAACTTATGAAATTCTTTCAAAAATTCCAACTCCCACAATAGGTGCCGAAACGTTCCCGAGTCTTCAAAATTCCGATCCGGACATACGCCCAAGTCCGAAATTATCATACAAGCCTGTTGGAACCTTCAAATCCCGATTCCGAGATCGTTTACTCAAAAATCCAATCTTAGTCCATTCTTTCACCTTAAAGCTTTCGAATTGAGAATTTTCTTTCCAAGTCAACTCAAAACTTCCCAAAATTCAATTCCGACCATACGTACAAGTCATAATGCCTGAAGTGAAGCTGCTCATGGCCTCAAACCGTGGAACGACGTGCCAGATCTCAAAACAACCCTTCAGATCGTTACATTGTATATTCTCATCATCTTTAGCTTTGGATCGATCATAAACCACTAAGTACTCTCATAGATCATACCAATAAATCACATCATCTAACACAAAACCAGGAACATTTGACACTGCCAAATTAAAAGGAAGGCTAGATACAAGATGAGACCGTTTCCATTCACCATTCAATGAGGAAAATGTCTCTATCTTGTATGTGGTACTTAATGTTAGCGGTTTTGGGTTGCCAACTCGTAGTATTTCATAGTTGATCCTATCAAGCGATGTGTTTGGCTCAAAAGTTAACAATATACTTTGTAAGCTAGAAAACAATAAAAAAATATGAAAGGGTAAATCGTAATCAAATATAATAGACCTAGAGATGTAAAAATGATGTTATTGTTGTAGATCTAATATTGTTATATGATAACATGAACTCAAGAGAAGATGTTCGTTAGAGATAGAGATAGAGGAGAGAATAGGATAAAATGAGAGTTGTATTATTCCAGAATAACACTGATACCCCCTTTTACAATGGGAAGGTCCCCTTTATATAATAGGAGAACTTCCTCAAAATAATTATAAAAGTACAAAACGTAGTCGACGTCCTCCTAGCGAGGGCACCAGGTCTTAACCGGCATCGCCTTCGTCCTTACGTCCAAGTCGTACCCTTACTTTAATGGATGTATGCTTCACTGGACGTACCCTTCAGAGTAGCGACGTTGAGGGCCAAATTTGACCCCATACAGTTAGTCCCCCCGCTCGTTGGAGGCGTATCCAATAGACGTCTTCAATGGGTGGACATGCAAACCTCTTTTTTGGAAAATTTGTCCCCTCTATGGGGGTGGTGACGTGAATGAGGTGAAATATATGGCACTGTCGAGCTGCTGACGCGTGGCCCCCTTTTTGAAATGACATCATCGCCCGCATGCGTCATAATTATACATGCTCCCGAGGCGGTTCAGGGGATGATGTGATATTTTGGTTTCCTGCGCCCGTTTTGAATCATGCCTCTTCGATTTTCGTGCATCCTAACCCTATAAATAGAGGGAAGGTTCAATCTATTTTATCTTTCAAACCTTTGAACCTTTTCTGCTCCTTTTTCATCTTTCTCTCTAACAATCGCTATTTCGTGCGAGACTCTTTCATTTCTTTTGAAACCACACTTCCTATCATTAGAGCTTCATTTCTTATAGAAAATATCATGACAAAATGTGGATAGAGTAGTAAAAAGGTCAAAGATTATGCCCCATCTAGGATTCTGCCATCTTCCGGTGGTAAAGGGGAAAAGGCAGAGAAGGTCCTAGTTCCTCTTAGTATAGACAACGTCCTCCCGAAGGTGATGCATGTTCGCAGGGATTTCCCAACTAGGAGCCCAGCCCTTCCCTGGGAGCACAGCGAGTTATTACAATCTCACTTAGAAGATCTTCGGGAGATGTACCATATTCCAGACCACGTGGAAATGGTACCGGCCGGGACAGGACTATGCCGATGTGCACCGGCCCGGGTACTGCACATTCTATGAGTACCCGTTCTTTATTGGTTACAATCTTCCAATCTACCCCCTAATGGAGGAGCTTTGCCATTTTTACAATGTGTGTCCGACTCAGCTCACTCCTTACACCTTGAAGGTGTGCCGTATTATGACCACTTATGCGTCCAGGGCTGAGAGCAGCATCTCGGTCCACCACCTCTTACAGTTATTTAGCCCTGGTTACCTGAGGGGTACCATGCTGCAACTGAAAAGTCATGGTACAAGGGGCTTGGTTGTTAAAGCCGATGACAAGACTAACCGTCGCTTTTGGCGTAAATACTTCTACATCAGGACGGAACACCTGGTGTCGAATCCCGAGGGGTTCCTGGAAAGATGGAATCTAGAACGTAAGTATTTTTACTTGTTGAATTCAGGACTGCTTGCAATTTTGACAATACGACCGTTGTTATCACACCTCATTTTTATACCGCAGTTTTAATACACCCCGTGAAGGGCGTAATAAAGGATTTTTTCCACTTTAAGGACAATCGAATCGAGATTCATTTTTTTATTAAAAGTTCAGAGTCGCCACTTAGGAAATTTATGGTGTCCCAAGTCACCGGTTTGAATCCCAAATCGAGGAAGGGTTTGACTTTATTAACAGTCTGCGAACCAGAAATCCAGATAAGGAATTCTGTTAACCCGGGAGAAGGTGTTAGGCATTCCCGGATTCCGTGGTTCTAGCACGGTCGCTCAACTGTTGTATTTGATTTTATATGATTCCATATATGTTCTATTTTTATGTGCCTTCAATTAACAATCCGCTTTTATTGTATTTATTGTTTATATTTTCCAGGAAATGCAACGTCGTAAAAATGTATCTCAAACCACGCCGTACCAGTATGCCCGTGGCTTTTAACACATTTTCGATTTCGTTGAGATATGGATTTGGGTCACATAAATGTGCACCCGTATTTTAAGAATGTAATATTATTATTAATCGAGCCTAAAGCATCTACGTATATGTTAACTTTGGGAAAGACCTTGAAATTCGCTAAACGGTCCTTCCAAGTCTAAGTATTTTTGAATTGATCATTTATTGATGGCCCCGCAATTTTACTTTTTGCTTTTGGCAAGGCTCATCTCCATTTTTTTATTTAAAGTCTATTCTAAAATATACTATATTTTCTATTGGTTTTTGTCTCAAAAATAAATGAAAAATCCTAGTTAATTATTTAAGAAAACTATTTAAATTTTTGTTATTGAACTCTCACATCTTTTGGGCCTTGAAGTTGGCCCAAAGAGAGAACAAAACACAGTCAGGCCTAAAGTGAGTCTGGACTGGCCAAGCTCGTATGAGCAGGTGTACCAGAATTGGGCCTTTTGAGGCCACAATGGCTTGAAGTGGGCTGTCCATTTCTGAACACTGATCTGAGCCCAAACGCTGACCAAATAACATGAAGGCTCATCCAAATTAATCTAACTGTGTATAATTATTAATTTCATAAAAAAAATCTACTGGATTATTAAAACTACAATTTATTTAGAAGGGATTATTCAACACAAATATACTGAATTCGTATTTGATACTTAATATTTCAATAGATCCTAATTAACTGACCCTGTTATCAAACAATTATACTAAACTATAAATTTTAAAAAAAAAAAATAGATTTCAATCAATTGAGAATTCTAACGTATTCAAAAATGTAGAATTTGATTACTGAAATGCTAATGCATGCTAAAAGTTTAAGCATATGAAAATATTCGTTTTTACTCGTCAATTTTAATAATCAAAATTATTCCTATAACAACAATTAAACAACAGAAAATCACTAATACTAATTTCAAAATATTTATATTCAGACTAGTGGTTTGAAAATGTCCTAGATCTAACAATTATATCACTACTGCTTTAGATTCTAATTTCTATAAGATGTTATTACAATTGAAATCCAAATCTATTACCGCCTTTCACTATAACAAAAGTCCTAAGTGTCTCAAATATCTAATAATGATCAAATACTAGTAAAGGTTTTCAAAGTTCAAATTTATACAGTCCAGCCCAATTACACTTCAATCAAATCTAAAATTACAAATCAATTCTACAAACTAACGATATTACATGTTGATCAACTCAAACAGTTGAGAATTTATCACGATGTGAACAAAACGTGAAAGTTGCAGCTTCAAACCAACTCGATTGATGATTACACTAAAGAGAAGTCGAATATGTACCTGAATTTAAAAGCAAAATTCTATTAGAAGAAGGATTGACCAGTGATAAACAGCAACAACAGCATAAAATGACTCAACCGATCCAAACACAGCTTTGAATGACTAGATTTAAATCCGCAGCAACAATAGAAGTCCACAGAACCCAAATACTTAACTAATTCACCATTTGCTCACCAGAATCAACTAAAATCTATCAAACAACATTCAAATTGACTTAAGAACTAATGAAACAATGATATTTTGAACTTTTCTAATATTTTTTTGTATTTTTGAGTTTTGGAAATGGTGAATTTTCGAAAGTAAAGATCTAGAATTGCAGAAATGTTTCAGAGAGATTTCAGATTGCCAAAACTTCAAACTGTTCAAGGAGGCCAAGTGAAGCCTATTTATAGAACAAAAGAGAGGGAAGTTTGAATTTCAGAATTTTCCAAGCAAACCCTCTTTTATTTCAATTGAACCCCTTGTTATTTTGTTAACTAATCGATTTTAACCTCTTATTAATACAGAATTTCCCCTTTTTCCCCTATCTAGAATGTTCTATTCTATTGTTTTTACCCTTTTACCCCCATTTCTAATTGGTATTTTACTGCATTACCCTTTATATTGCCCACATTACCCCCACCTCCTAAGTTTTATTACAATTAAACCATTTTTGTATTTCCAAATCAACCCTGAACCCAAATCCTATTTACCCATTACCCCTACTGCCTTTTACCCTTTTATCCCTTAGATTTAACTAAATTACGAAATTATCCCACCACTGTATTTCAGAATTATCAAACACTAGATGTAATCAGCTATAACCAATAACCCTAGCTAATTATCAATTACTAGTTATTTATTTAACAAATTCAGAAACTAACACAAACAAATCTACTGAAAATCAAAACTTCTAATTATCAGTTTCAATTTAACAATACAGAACAGAAATTGAAATGATAACCAGAATCTAAAATTTCTAAAAAGCTAATCAAACAAATATTTAATTCTCATTAACCCTAATTAATATCATAGAAAATTTATCAAAGGCTATTAAAAATTATTTGTTTATCTTTTATCCTTTTTCTAAAACAGTATGAGTCAAAAACTAAAAAAATCTAAACTATCAGAAACGCTTAACAAAAAATCTAAACTATGCATATAAAGAGAATAAAAGAAAAATCAAAAGAAGACAAGCAGAAACACTTAGCTTTTATTTTCGGCTTTTCTTTCTTTCTTTCTTCCTTTCTTTCTTTCTTTCTTCTCTTTTGGTTGAAAAGATTTTCTTGGTTCTTAGGCAGACCCCCTTTTTATCATTTTTTGATCTTCCAAGGGTCTTTGGGACTTAAAGACTTCAGGTGTGGGTTGAGGATGTCGAGGAGTACTTCTGGTATAATTTTGGCTCATTTTGGGTGAAGGATCGTTTGCCGGAACTAGGGTTCCGGCGATACTTTTTTAAAGATTCGAGAGGCAGGAGACTTATTCGAGACAAAAGAGGTGTAGGGGTGGCAAGAGGATGTTAAGAGGTATCTGGGGTGTTAGTGATGAAGGGTTTGGCGTACTTTGCGTTTCCCGTCGGTAGGGTTCCGGCGGGCCATGGGAGAGAACGAGGGGCGGCTAGGGTTTGTTAGGGAAGAAGGTATATGAAATAAATTGTATGTATGTATGTATAACTGGTATATTAAAAGACTATGGGCGATTTCTAACCGTTGGATTGGAAAAATCAACGGTTGAGATCTTTCGGAGCTTAAAACGGCATCGTTTGGGCTTTAATGAAATTGTGACCATGTCCGTTAGATTCAAAGAACGAACGACCTAGATTATCGTTATAAATACGCCGTCGTTTTGAATCCCTTGGCAAACCAGGTAATTTCCTTTTTGGGCCTGGACAAATTCCGATTTGGGCTATTAATAGGTGTAATTTGTAATAGCCCAAATGTTATTATATTTGTATTTTTGTATTATATTTTTTGTATTTTCTTTCCTTTTGTATTTTTACCATTATTTTCACTTGTATTTTTGTATTATATTTTTTGTATTATTATTTTTGGTATTTCATTTTTTTTGTATTTTCTGTATTTTTCTATTTTGTATTTATTTTTGATTTTATTAAAATTGTTAAACTAATTAACTTCTATTTTATGATAATTTTCAATTAAAGCACAAAAATATTATTTTGATTTTTTCTTTAATTTGTTCTAAAATGAATTAGTACCTACTAAATGTGAAATTAATTTCTTAAATGCAAAATGCATATTTTGTATTTTTATTTGACTTAACATGCGCAAATAACATGCAAACAATTAACACAAAATTCACACAAATTGTAAAAAATAAGGAAAAATTGTTTATTTGAATTTTATGGGAATAACTCATATATAGGTCAAAAATCACGTGCTCACAGTTGCCCCTCTTTGCTCGGAAACACGAAGAGTTTTCGTGCAAAGATAAGTTGAGCAAATATGAGCGATTTTTGCCCGTTTGAGTATTCCGTTGTGAAGCATTTTGAAAAGTTTTGACCGCACCCTGCTTCAGAGGTTGCCTACATATCCCGGGTTAAACAGGAATCAGGTCAGTGTAGTTCAGGAGTGTCTGGTAGCTGGGACTACCAGGAATCTGTGATTTCACTGTTGTTGCTGCTGTTACTGCTTGCTGACCCCCTTATTACACCATGTAAGGATAAAAGGAAGCTAGCCTATGCTATGCTTTATGATTTACAAAAATCCTATCTATGCCTAGTATTTTGTGTTCTTGTATTGCCTTGATCTTGCATCTTGTCTTCTTTCAATGAAATTCGGCTGTTGCCTTGACTGTGTTTTGAAATATGTGTCCATTCTTCAGGTGGACTCCTGCTTGTGATTGTTTGAAAAAGTATTCCCTTGTTCTCCACGTGGGCTCCTGCTTGCGATTGCTTTAAAATGTATTCCCTTGTTCTCCAGGTGGGCTCCTGCTTGCAAAATATATAACCAAAGAAAATTTCCTGCCCCAGTATGGTGACTGGGCATATCATATTATCATATGTTAAAATTTAAAACTCGAATTCGGATTGTACTTCCCTTGTTTTTTCAGGTGGGTGCCTGCTTACTGTATTTGCAAAGATATTCCTTTGTTCTTCAGGTAGGCGCCTGCTTGCTGTATTTGAAATGTATTCCCTTGTTCTTCAGGTGGGCGCCTGCTTGCTGTATTTGAAATGTATTCCCTTGTTCTTCAGGTGGGCGCCTGCTTGCCGATTTTGAAATGTATTCCTTGTTCTTCAGGTGGGCGCCTGCTTACAACAAACATACAAAACAAAGAAAATTTTCTGCCCCAGTTTGATAACTAGGTGCATGATATTACTAAATGTTAACTTGAGAGATAAAAGTTGTATTATTCTTCCCTTGTTTTTCAGGTGGGTGCCTGCTTGCAACACTTTGGAATGTATTCCCTTGTTCTTCAGGTGGGCGTCTGCTTGCCAATTTTGAAATGTATTCCCTTGTTCTTTTGGTGGGCGCCTGCTTACAACAAACATACAAAACAAAGAAAATTTTCTGCCCCAATTTGATAACTAGGTGCATGATGTTACTAAATGTTAACTTGAGAGATAAAAGTTGTATTATTCTTCCCTTGTTCTTCAGGTGGGTGCCTGCTTGCTACACTTTGGAATGTATTCCCTTGTTCTTCAGGTGGGCGCCTGCTTGCCGAATTTGAAAAGATATTCCCTTGTTCTTCAGGTTGGCGCCTGTTTGCTGCATTTGAAAAGATATTCCCTTGTTCTTCAGGTGGGCGCCTGCTTGCTGCATTTAAAAAGATATTCCCTTGTTCTTCAGGTGGGCGCCTGCTTGCTGAATTTGAAAAGATATTCCCTTGTTCTTTAGGTGGGCGCCTGCTTACGACAAACATAAAAAACAAAGAAATTTTTTTGCCCCAGTTTGGTGTCTGGGTACAGCAAATATACAAATTGAAAGCTAAAATTATACTTCGCTTGTTCTCCAGGTGGGCGCCTGACTGCTGAAACTTGAAATGGATTCCTTTGAACATTGCTGCTTTCCCTTAAAACTTGAATTGTCCTCCCTTGTTCTCCAGGTGGGTGCCTGACTGCTGCAATTTCCTGTGTTCCCTTGTTATCCACATTGGTCACATTCACTTTAAAGTGATTAGTAAGAATTTGAGTCTTTTGTCCCTGTTCTAATCAAAGAATAATTTGTTAGTATAAAATGGTAGTTAGCTGCTGGCATTCTTGTTGGTCATGCTCCTGCTTCTGGACTTGCTCCGCCTTGCTGTTTGAACTTATCTTGTCTTGCCTTAATTTCTCGACTAACTTTCAAAATTTTTGATCTTGATGACCCGACTGTTTTCCTCATGTCATGTCACTGACTTGATGTTTCTTTTTTGCTTTCCTTGTGAACTTTTGCTTATTTCTCCAACCATCTGATTACCATTGGTCCTTCTTGTTTCAACTGTCCTTTAATAAGTCCCGATCTCATTGTACCATACAACTGGGGAGCTGGTAGTTAGCTTTGACTACAAATATCTTATAGATGGATTTCAAGAAAAATGAAATGCAATGACCTCGAAGTTTTGAGGATAGAAGACTCTGAAAAGAGAAGAGTATAGGACTTATCTGAAATGGAAAGCTGATTCCATTGATCATGCCATGCATTTTGGATCAACCAATCTAGTCTGTCCAATCCATTGACTGTTAATTGCCATATTTGCCCTTTCATATTTCACAACCCGATCTTTACCGAAACCCAAACCTCGCTTTTTTTGCCACTTTTCCACCACAAACTTCTTTCATTTGCCCATTCTGAAAACTCAACTTTCGATTTATGGTGCCCGTGAGGGTTTTCACCAATAAGACTCTCTCATTTTCATATCTCTCAACTCACATTGTCTTACGGTGCCCATGAGGGTTTTCACCTATAAAACTCTCTCATTTTTAGTCTTTCATCTTCTGATACCAGAGTGTTGTCCACAACATGATTCACCTTACCTGCTTGTATTGCCATTTCTTAAAATTGATCAGAAGGTCTTTCTTTGGACTGTAATATGGCTTTTGGATCGGTTTAGAAAGAAGGGTAAAAAGGCTCAAAATATGTCAACGTAGGTTCAAAAATTACAACTTTCGGAATCATATCTTCCATAACAAACATAACTTCTGCCCCAGTTTCATTCTCTGGGAATTCTTGGACTTTTCTTCTATTGTGACTGAACCTCAGTGAGGCTGCCTACGTATCCTTTCGGGATCAAGTCAAACGTAGTTCAAATCATAAAATCATTTCATTGTTGCGATGTTTCCTTCCTCCCATTCTTCTTCTTTCCTTTCCTTCTTTTTTTTTTCTTTTTTTCTTCTTTTTCTTTTCTTTTTCTTCTTCTTTTTCTTTTTCTTTTCTTTTCTTTTTCTTCTTCTTCTTTTCTTCTTCTTTTTCTTTTCTTCTTTTCTTTTCTTTTTCTTCTTTCGTTTTCTCCATTTGATTTCCCCATTCAATCTTTGATTTTGTTATTGATTCCGAAAGAGCGATATGAAAGAAAATATAATAAGGCTCAAAGGGATAGCAATGGATAAAGTGTTTGGATAGCAGAACAAAATGCCTTCATCATTNTCTCAATACCAACTGTCCGACTTCAAATTTTCATGGGCGCAGTTTCTTATTATAAGCTCTGGCCATTCTCTGTTGATACAATTGCCCATGACATACTACTGCCAATCTCTTTTCATCAATCAAATTCAATTGTTCTAGCCGGGCTTTGACCCATTCATCATCATCAATTTCTGCCTCCGCAACGATTCGAAGGGAGGGTATTTCAACTTCTGCTGGTATCACTGCCTCTGTGCCATACACCAATGAATAAGGAGTTGCCCCTACCGAAGTGCGAACAGTAGTGCGATATCCCAGCAAAGCAAATGGTAATTTCTCATGCCACTGCCTCGATCCTTCCACCATTTTCCGAAGAATTTTCTTAATGTTCTTATTGGCTGCTTCAACTGCTCCATTTGCCTTAGGACGATATGGTGTGGAATTGCGGTGTGTTTCTGACATGTTTCCGCCATCAAATGACTGTTAAGATTGGCGCCATTATCTGTGATGATCACCTTCGGAATTTCGAATCGGCAAATGATGTTTGCATGCACAAAATCAACCACTGTTTCTTGGTTACCGACTTGAATGTCTTTGCTTCAACCCATTTAGTAAAATAATCAATGGCAACCAGAAAAAACCTGTGCCCATTAGATGCTGCTGGCTCAATCGGCCCAATGACATCCATACCCTAAGCGATGAAGGGCCATGGTGCCGGCATTGTATGCAATTTGGATGGTGGAGAGTGGATCAGATCTCCATGTACCTAGCATTGATGGCACTTGCGCACAAAGCTGATGCAATCCCGTTCCATAGTAAGCCAGTAATATCCTGCTCGGAGAATTTTCTTTGCTAGCACATATCCACTCATATGTGGCCCACAGACTCCTGCATGTACCTCGGCCATAATTGTTGTAGCCTGTTTTGCATCCATACACCTCAACAAACCAAGGTCCGGGGTTCTTTTGTACAAAATCCCTCCGCTAAAGAAAAATCCACTTGCCAATCTTCTGATAGCTCTCTTTTGATCCCCTGTGGCCTATTCCGGATACACCCCCATTCTGAGGTACTCTTTAATATCATGGAACCATGGCTCACCATCAAGTTCCTCTTTTATCGTATTGCAATAAGCATGCTGATCTCGGACCTGAATTTGCAATGGTTCCGCATAAGCCTTGTTCGGATGATGTAGCATTGATGCTAGAGTGGCCAAAGCATCAGCAACTTCATTGTGGATTCTTGGAATGTGCTTGAATTCTATGGATTGAAACCGCTAACAAAGTTCATGTAGGCACTGCCGGTATGGTATGAGTTTTAAATCCCGTGTTTCCCATTCTCCTTGAATTTGATGTACCAAGAGATCCGAGTCACCCATGACTAAAATCTCTTGGACACCCATATCTATAGCCATTCTCAACCCCAAAATACATGCTTCATACTCTGCCATATTGTTGGTGCAAAAGAAACGGAGCTGAGCTGTGACAGGATAATGTTGTCCCGTCTCTGAAATAAGTACTGCTCCTATTCCGACACCTTTGTTGTTAGCATCCCCATCAAAGAATAGCTTCCAGCCAGGCTTTTCATCTTGTTCCAACTCATCAATGTACATTGCTTCCTCAT
>MU747475.1:61001-87725 GCA_026770625.1 Nicotiana glauca
GAGTCTTTTAGCTGGCCTTTCATGCTCACATTCTCGCCTATACCAAGCAGAATACTCAGGCGATACTTCGCCTTTGGCCAAATCCTTTACGCAAGTGTCTGCCTTCAAGTATTGACATTCATTCCAAATTTGACGGACTTTTGCTTCAGGGAATTGTCCTTCAGGACTAATCTCAACTACCTGAGTACTAAGATCACCATCCTTCGGCACTATCTGACATCTTCCAAGCTGTCTCAAAACCCGATATGGGGCATAGGGTTGAATGTTTTTGAGACCCATCAAGAGGATATGTGGCCTTGCCGCTGGCATGTATATAATTTCATTAACAGATAACCATCCAAACGTCCATTCTATTTGACTAGCAGTAAGGGATCGAAAGTATGTTGTCCAACCCGTAAACCCTTCTGGCAAATTGACCCCTTTAATCCTCGTGTAGAACTCTTCTATGCATGTTTTTTCTGGAGACCCGTAGCTCAAAAACTGAGGGTGATGGCACAGGTGCTCGGTCATCCACATTTGCAGCAGTAGATTGCATCCCTCAAAGAAGTCTTTCCCGGCTTTACAGGCTGTAAGAGCGCGGAAAATATCGGCTAGTATCATAGGTGCAAAAGTGCTTTTGTCTTGAGTCATTAAAGTACTGACGACCCCAGCTATTTTTATGTCAATGTTTCCATCTTTCGTTGGAAATATCACCAGCCTCAGAAAAACCGCCATGAAAGCAACACGCCTATGCTCTTCCCATTTTTGGCGGTTTCCATTACTACATATCTTGCTTTCTGGATTGTTGAACCCCCCAATATGACCATATCTATGATATATGAAGTGTGGAGTGCAAAAACCATTTGCTAGATCTTCGTTGTGAACTGTTCTACGTATCTTCAGAGAGTCTAAAAATCTGTGCACAGTTACAATTCTTGGGGCCACTAAATATTTGTCTTTTAAAGGAACCTCATCTTTTCCGATATACCCAGCCATTTCTTCTAATGTTGGGGTAAGCTTGAAGTCTGAGAAATGGAGCACATTGTGTGCTGGGTCCCAACACGTCACTAATGCTCTGATAATATCTCCCCGAGGCACAATTTCTAGCAAGCCGGTAAGCCCTTTCAAATATTTCTTAACTTCATCTTGCCCTTCGCTTCCTAAATCATTCCACCACAGACGTAACTCCAAAGGGGTCTTGTTCATGATTGAGAAAGGTTCATTTTGATTCGTGCTCATCCTGCACATTTAAGGTGATTTAATCACTTAAAAGAAAAAGACACTATACATATCATTATTTTTTTCCGATTATACTTTCCAACATAAAGTCCGATTTTTCTGATACGGCCTTTCAGCATTTCAAATAAAAGATTTCAAGGTCGTGTACACAAATTAAAAGAATTGACTCAAAGTGGTTGTTCTTCCAAAAATGGCCTTCCAGCGTTCTTTTGAGTGATATTTGGCCTATTTTAAACGAGAATGACATTACCCGACTTATTTATAAAAATTAAAATTTTGGTATTTTTTGGTTATTTTGCAAAAAAGGTGTGGTTGGACCCGTCAAGGGTTGCCAACGTATCTCACACGTGGTGAGAATCAAACCAGCGTAGTTCGGGCAAATTAATGAACTATTTTAAAACAAGACTCTTTTTTTTTTTGGCATTTTAAAAGCAAATAACAAAACTTCTTTCAAAAGAAACTCTTTTTCATTTTTATTTTTCATGGCAAGACAAACTATTTTTCTTTTCTCTGTAAATATATATATATATATTTTTTTTTATTTTTTTTTGAAAACAAGACAAAATAACGACTCTTTTTCCTTTTTCATTGTCAACCTATTTTTCCCAAACTAAAATAAAGACTTTTTTATATATATATATATTTTCCTTTGCTTTTAGTAAAATAAACTATAAAAAATAAATATCTCCATTTTTCATTTTTTATTTTTTTTGGAATTTTGGCAGAGTTTCGACAATATTTGGGCATTGATTTTTTTTTTTAAATCTAAACAATTAATTCTTTACACTACTATTTCTCTCTTTTCTCTTTTTATCAATTTCACAAAATTTTTAATGTTCAAGAGCCGGTCAGCATGCGGGCTCGAGATAAATAAATGCAACACGTAAAAATGCATCATTTTCATTTCTGGTTACCTGTCCTAGACGGACCCAACCCCTGTGTTGAGTCCCCTAAGTCATATGCACGTGATGCAAATAAGTGCTCCTACTAGGGATCCGGCATGAAGTCAAGTTATTCTAAATTCAAACCTGGGTATGTGTTTTAGATTGTGTACCCGAGCGGATAGCTCGAGTTGAGGAGGGGGCTACGTACCAGGGACCCGCGGGATCGTCCGACTTAGTAACTTGTCCGGCCTCTTTCTTATTTCAGGGTATTGACACTAACAGAATAGGGAGTCTCAACTAGTAAGCACATCCCCGGAGGTGAGAAGAGAAGGGTTTCGGCACAGTTTATATACAGTTCAGATAATATCAAAGCGGTAAACATTTAGCACATTAACCAGGAAGCATGTAGGAAAATCAGATATAACCAAATACAGCAATTATTCCGAGCTCGAATTCTTAAACCCTGAACCGAAGTTCTGGGTTTCTAGTCCCCAGCAGAGTCGCCAGAGCTGTCACACCTCCTTTTTATACCGAAGTTTTAATACACCCGTGAAGGGCGTAATAAAAGAGTTTTTCCTCTTTAAGGACAATCGAAACGGGATTCATTTTTTTTTATTAAAAGTTCAGAGTCGCCACTTGGAAAATTTATGGTGTCCCAAGTTACCGGTTTGAATCCCGAATTGAGGAAGGGTTTGACTCTGTTAAAAGTCTGCGAACCAGAAATTCAAATAAGGAATTCTGTTAACCCGGGAGAAGGTGTTAGGCATTCCCGGATTCCGTGGTTCTAGCACGGTCGCTCAACTGTTGTATTTGATTTTATCTGATTCCCATATATGTTCTGTTTTTATGTGCCTTCAATTTACAATCCGCTTTTATTGTATTTATTGTTTATATTTTACAGGAATTGCAACGTCGTGAAAATGTACCTCAAACCACGCCATACCAGTACGCCCGTGGCTTTTAACACATTTTCGATTTCGTTGAGATTTGGATTTGGGTCACATAAATGTGCACCCGTATTTTAAGAATGTAATATTATTATTAATCGCGCCTAAAGCATCTACGTATTTGTTAACTTTGGGAAAGACCGTAAAATTCGCTAAACGGTCCTTCCAAGTCTAAGTATTTTTGAATTGATCATTTATTGATGGACCCGCAATTTTACTTTTTGCTTTTGGCAAGGCTCATCTCCATTTTTTATTTAAAGTCTATTCTAAAATATACTATATTTTCTATTGGTTTTTGTCTCAAAAATGAATGAAAAATCCTAGTTAATTATTTAAGAAAACTATTTAAATTTTTGTTATTGAACTCTCACATCTTTTGGGCCTTGAAGTTGGCCCAAAGAGAGAACAAAACACAGTCAGGCCTAAAGTGAGTCTGGTCTGGCCAAGCTCGTATGAGCAGGTGTACCAGAATTGGGCCTTTTGAGGCCACAATGGCTTGAAGTGGGCTGTCCATTTCTGAACACTGATCTGAGCCCAAACGCTGACCAAATAACATGAAGGCTCATCCAAATTAATCTAACTGTGTATAATTATTAATTTCATAAAAAAAATCTACTGGATTATTAAAACTATAATTTATTTACAAGGAATTATTCAACACAAATATACTGAATTCGTATTTGATACTTAATATTTCAATAGATCCTAATTAACTGACCCTGTTATCAAACAATTATACTAAACTATCATTTAAAAAAAAATAGATTTCAATCAATTGAGAATTCTAACGTATTCAAAAATATAGAATTTGATTACTGAAATGCTAATGCATGCTAAAAGTTTAAGCATATGAAAATATTCGTTTTTACTCGTCAATTTTAATAATCAAAATTATTCCTATAACAGAAACTAAACAACAGAATATCACTAATACTAATTTCAAAATATTTATATTCAGACTAATGGTTTGAAAATGTCCTAGATCTAACAATTATATCACTACTGCTTTAGATTCTAATTTCTATAAGATGTTATTCAATTGAAATCCAAATCTATTACCATCTTTCACTATAACAAAAGTCCTAAGTGTCTCAAATATCTAATAATGATCAAATACTAGTAAAGGTTTTCAAAGTTCAAATTTATACAGTCCACTCCAATTACACTTCAATCAAATCTAAAATTACAAATCAATTCTACAAACTAACGATATTACATGTTGATCAACTCAAACAGTTGAGAATTTATCATGATGTGAACAAAATGTGAAAGTTGCAGCTTCAAACCAACTCGATTGATGATTACACTAAAGAGAAGTCGAATATGTACCTGAATTTAAAACCAAAATTCTATTAGAAGAAGGATTGACCAGTGATAAACAGCAACAGCAGCATAAAATGACTCAACCGATCCAAACACAGCTTTGAATGACTAGATTTAAATCCGCAGCAACAATAGAAGTCCACATAACCTAAATACTTAACTAATTCACCATTTGTTCACCAGAATCAACTAAAATCTATCAAACAACATTCAAATTAACTTAAGAACTAATGAAACAATGATATTTTGAACTTTTCTAATGTTTTTTGTATTTTTGAGTTTTGGAAATAGTGAATTTTCGAAAGTAAAGATCTAGAATTGCAGAAATGGTTTAGAGAGATTTCAGATTGCCAAAACTTCAAACTGTTTAAGGAGGCCAAGTGAGGCCTATTTATAGAACAAAAGAGAGGGAAGTTTGAATTTCAGAATTTTCCAAGCAAACCCTCTTTTATTTCAATTGAACCCCTTGTTATTTTGTTAACTAATCGATTTTAACCCCTTATTAATACAAAATTTCCCCTTTTTCCCCTATCTAGAATGTTCTATTCTATTATTTTTACCCTTTTACCCCCAATTCTAATTGGTATTTTACTGCATTATACTTTATATTGCCCACATTACCCCCACCTCCTAAGTTTTGTTACAATTAAATCATTTTTGTATTCCCAAATCAACCCTGAACCCAAATCCTATTTACCCATTACCCCTACTGCCTTTTACCCCTCTATCCCTTAGATTTAACCAAATTACAAAATTATCCCACCACTGTATTTCAGAATTATTAAACACAAGATGTAATCAACTATAACCAATAACCCTAGCTAATTATCAATTATTAATTATTTATTTAACAAATTCAGAAACTAGCACAAACAAATCTACTGAAAATCAAAACTTCTAATTATCAGTTTCAATTTAACAATACAAAACAGAAATCGAATTTATAATCAGAATCTAAAATTTCTAAAAAGCTAATCAAACAAATATTTAATTCTTATTAACCCTAATTAATATCACAGAAAATTTGTCAAAGGCTATTAAAAATTGTTTGTTTATCTTTTATCCTTTATCTAAAACAGTATGAGTCAAAAACTAAAAAATCTAAACTATCAGAAACACTTAACAAAAAATCTAAACTATGCATATAAAGAGAATAAAAGAAAAATCAAAAGAAGACAAGCAGAAACACTTAGCTTTTATTTTCGGCTTTTCTTTCTTTCTTTCTTTCTTTCTTCTTTTCTTTCTTTCTTTCTTTCTTTCTTTCTTTCTTTCTTTCTTTCTTCCTTTCTTTCTTTCTTCTCTTTTGGTTGAAAAGATTTTCTTGGTTCTCAGGCAGACCCCTTTTTAATCATTTTTTGATCTTCCAAGGGTCTTTGGGACTTAAAGACTTCAGGTGTGGGTTTAGGATGTCGAGGAGTACTTCTTGTATGATTTTGGCTCGTTTTGGGTGAAGGATCGTTGGTCGGAACTAGGGTTCCGGCGATACTTTTTTAAAGATTCGAGAGGCAGGATACTTATTCGAGACAAAACAGGTGTAGGGGTGGGAAGAGGATGTTAAGAGGTGTCTGGGGTGTTAGTGGTGAAGGGTTTGGCGTACTTTGCATTTCCCGCCGGTAGGGTTCCGGCGGGCCATGGGAGAGAACTAGGGGCGGCTAGGGTTTGTTGGGGAAGAAGGTACATGAAATGAATTGTATGTATGTATGTATAACTGGTATATTAAAAGATTATAGGCGATTTCTGACCGTTGGATTGGGAAAATCAACGGTTGAGATCTTTCGGAGCTTAAAACGGCGTCGTTTGGGCTTTAATGAAATTGTGACCATGTCCGTTATATTAAAAGAACGAACAGCCTAGATTATCGTTACAAATACGCCGTCGTTTTGAATCCCTTGGCAAACCGGGTAATTTCCTTTTTGGGCCTGGACAAATTCCGATTTGGGCTATTAATAAGTGTAATTTGTGTTAGCCCAAATGTTATTATATTTGTATTTTTGTATTATATTTTTCCCTTATATTTTTTGTATTTTCTTTCCTTTTGTATTTTTACCATTATTTTCACTTGTATTTTTGTATTGTATTTTTTGTATTATTATTTCTGGTATTTCATTTTCTTTTGTATTTTCTGTATTTTTCTATTTTGTATTTATTTTTAATTTTATTAAAATTGTTAAACTAATTAACTTCTATTTTATGGCCATTTTCAATTAAAGCACAAAAATATTATTTTGATTTTTTCTTTAAATTATTCTAAAATGAATTAATACCTACTAAATGTGAAATTAATTTCCTAAATGCAAAATGCATATTTTGTATTTTTATTTGACTTAACATGGACAAATAACATGCAAACAATTAACACAAAATTCACACAAATTGTAAAAAATAAGGAAAAATTATTTGTTTGAATTTTATGGGAATAACGCATATATAGGGCAAAAATCACGTGCTCACAGTTGTGACTTCTTTGCTTCCCCCCCTTTTTTTGCAGCGAGGGCTTCTCCACCTCGGTTCATTAAAAATATTAGGTCGTGGGTGGAGAGAATGATTCTGTATGTGGAGGAATGCCGCACTTGGGCTGCATTTTATGAATGATACGGCCCGCCAGGTAACTCTTCGGCTATGGTTTGGAGGTTTTCTTAGGTTTTGTTACCTGACTTATTCGTGTTGGCAGGTCGAAGTGCCCCTAAAAAGAAGAAGAAGAACGTCGTTACCTCGCCTGGGGTAGGGACTGACTCTGAAGATGGATACATACCCTGTGGCTCGCCCAGTGATGGCGCTCTGGAGGTTCCTCAACCTGAGGTTACGCCTGTGGCGGCGTCCACAAGTGAAGCGACTCCTTCACTGCCATGTCCACGGCCTGTGGAGGAGACTTCCGAGGGCGAGGAGCTACCGAAAAGGAAAAAACGCCGATTGATGACTGGCAAGGGGATAGCCACAGAAGATGAGAGGGCGAGTGAGCCCCGTGGGGAGTCAAGGCCGATTTTTATGGCCGATGACATCCGTTCTGGGAGGTCGGCTCCCCAAGGGAGGGCAGTTCCTGACGCCACCCCATCACGCGTTCCGGAGAGCGGCTCGTCGGCTGCCGCTGAAGAAGCGGGCGATGGTGAGAGGGTCGACCCTGAGGTCGCCCTCGCAGATGCAGATGCATTAACGAGAGGTTAAGCCCGCGTGGGATGACGGCGGGTAGATCCAACCGCCGGATTCTGATCCCAGGTGGGTATAACCTGTTGCAGCACAACGAGCAGGCCGCAACGGATATGACCCTGTTATGTGCTGCCGCTGAGCGTGAAATGTTTAAAGGTGTTAACGACGGGGAATTATCCTGGAGGGTTGATGGCACGGCCTTGCAGGTATATTTCAATTTTCTTCACGTATCGCTTAGTAAACTTTGATGCATACTGACTTGCCTTTCCTCTTTTTCCTCTTCTTTAGACTCTCTTGGAGGTAAAGAGGGGGCGGCGAGCGCAAAGGAAGGCCGCCACCTTTAACAAGGTGGTAAAGAAGTATCGGCGGTGCCGTGCCAAGCATCAAGCGCTGACGGACCTACTCAAGCAGGACCCAAAATTTTGAGTTTTTCGTGAGGACTTGGAACAGTCGGAGGCCCAGCTGAAGTGAAGGGTGGTTGAGCTAGAGCAAGTTCATGACCAGCTGATGGCCGCTTTAGCTCGGAATATTGAACTCGAGAATCTTCTCCGGTCAAAGGAAGAGGAACTGAAGGTCGACCGTAGGGTAGTGGCGGAAGCCATTGATTTGCGAGCCAAGGTCGATGCCTTGACCGCCGAGCTCAATGCAAAGGCGGCTGAGATTGAGGCCCTTAAGCAGACTGTTGCATCCAGGTCTGATGAATATGCGCATGGCGAGGCGCGGGAGATGTGGGTGTACGCCGAAGCCAAGTTAGTCATGTTCGAGGAATCCTTAGCTGCGGGCCGAGCTACTGAGGCGGAGGTTCAGGATCAGCGGCGTATAGCTCAGGTCGCCCGCGAAACCTGCAGTTATAGTTCTAATTCCCCAGACCGGGTGGGCTATAATTTTGAAGACGTTAACCGTCTAGATTCCGGGTCCTGGATCTCTGCAACTTATCATTCCAGGGGTGGCAGCGGACGAGATGGCGGGCCGGCAGGGGGCGATGCACGGAATGGCGTACCTTCTTAGGACTTGTATTCATTTTGTTTTGCTGTATTTGGAGATGAAAATGGGTCCTTTTGTATATGTAATTTTTTTATGATAGTGGAAGTTATACTTTTGCTGTTACTCTTTTCCCGAGTCGTACTCTTTTATTTTTGGCATCTCATCTTCGTAGAGTGGATGCTCGCTTGTTTGTAAGGTTCTTAGTGTGCTTCTCGGATGTTGCTTGTGTTATCCACTGATTGGAGGCGGCTTTGATGCTAAATAGTGGCAACTTTAGTTAATAGTGGTGTTTCTTCATCTGCTACTTACGTGCCTTGCGCCGGAATCGAACAGGGTTGGCGACGGCGACCTTAGTTGTAATATTGTCGATGGCCTTAGCCATGTATGTAACTTTTACTGTCGTCGAGTTACTAGTTTGTCGTAGTCGAACTGGGTCGACTTACTGACGACGATGGCTTTATCCTTTTACATGTTAGGGACGGCCTTGGCCGAATACGTAACCTCGACTGTCGTCGGGTTACTTCATTTGTCGTAGTCGAGCTGGGTCAACTTATTGATGACGGTGGCCTTAGCCATTTGCACGTTGGAGATGGCCTTGGCCATATACGTGACTTTGACTGTCGTTGACTTACTTCGTTTGTCGTACTCAAGCTGGGTCAACTTATTAACGACAGTGGCCTTAGCCATTTGCACGTTGGAGATGGCCTTGGACATATACGTGACTTCGACTGTCGTCGAGTTACTTCGTTTGTCGTAGTCGAGCATGGTTGACTTATTGACGACGGTGGCCTTAGCCATTTGCACGTTGGAGATGGCCTTGGCCATATACGTGACTTCGACTGTCGTCGAGTTACTTCGTTTGTCGTAGTCGAGCTGGGTCAACTTATTGTTGATGGTAGCCTTAGCCATTTGCACGTTGGAGATGGCCTTGGCCATATACGTGACTTCGACTGTTGTCGAGTTACTTTGTTTGTCGTAGTCGAGCTGGGTCGACTTATTGACGACGGTGGCCTTAGCCATTTGCATGTTGGAGATGACCTTGGCTATATACGTGACTTCGACTGTCGGCGAGTCACTTCGTTTGTCGTAGTCGAGCTGGGTCGACTTATTGATGATAATGGCCTTAGCCATTTGCACGTTGGAGATGGCCTTGGCCATATACGTGACTTCGACTATCGTCGAGTTACTTCGTTTCTCGTAGTTGAGCTGGGTCGACTTATTGACGACAGTGGCCTTAGCCATTTGCACGTTGGAGATGGACTTGGCCATATACGTGACTTCAAGTGTCGTCGAGTTACTTCGCTTATCGTAGTCAAGCTGGGTCGACTTATTGACGACGGTGGCCTTAGCCATTTGCACATTGGAGATGGCCTTGGCCATATATGTGACTTCGACTGTCGTCGAGTTACTTTGTTTGTTGTAGCCGAGCTGGGTCGACTTATTGACGATGGTGGCCTTAGCCATTTGCACGTTGGAGATGGCCTTAGCCGTTCATACATTGGAGATGGCCATAACCGTTCATACATTGGAGATGGCCATAACCGTTCATACATCGGAGATGGTCTTAGTCGTTCATACATTGGAGATGGCCATAGCTGTTCATACATTGGAGATGGCCATAGCCGTTCATACATTGGAGATGGCCTTAACCGTTCATACATTGGAGATGGCCTTAGCTGTCCATACATTGGAGATGGCTTTAGCCGTTCATACATTGGAGATGGCCTTAGCTGTTCATACATTGGAGATGGCCATAGCCATTCATACATTGGAGATGGCCTTAGCCATTCATACATTGGAGATGGCTATAGCCGTTCATATATTGGAGATCATTCTAGTCCAGTCCCTTTGTCATGTCAGCCAAGAGAGCGTATGGAGTGGCTGGTATGATAAACTCGTTCCGCAAATATCTGCAGGTGTCCCCTCTGCCACATCATTAAAACCTTCCTGAGAAAACCCAATTGGGATAAAACTCGGGTAAGGGAAAAAGAGTGCGACTCAGGAGACGCCTTTTAGAAATGGAAATACTTGAGGTGGGCGACGTTCCAATTGTTTTGGAGCGTCTTTCCTTCCATTGTTTCTAATTGAAATGCTCCTTTATTTGCTGCTGCTGTGATTTTGTATGTCCGTTGGTGCCCAACTTTCCTTCGCTTGGGTCTTTTGACGCTGATGTTTTGGCTTTGAGGACATAGTCACTCACTTTGAGTGGTCGTATTTTGGCCTTCTTGTTGTAGTACCTTTCGACTTGTTGTTTCTGGGCCACCATTATTATGTGGGCCATTTCTCTTCTTTCCTCGGCCTCATCAAGGTCTTAAAGTCTGTTCATGTCGTTCTCTGCTGCGCTTGTATGTGAATACCTCAAGCTTGGTTCGCCGACTTCGACCGGTATGACCGCGTCGGTTTCGCAGACCAGTAAGTATGGTGTTTCTCCTGTGGAGGATTTGGGCGTGGTCCGATGTGCCCATAACACTTCCGGTAGTAGCTCAGGCCATAGCCCTTTGGCGTCCTCGAGCTTCTTCTTCAGCATGTTCAGTATCGTTTTGTTGGACGACTCTGCTTGGCCGTTGGTGGAGGGGTGGTATGGCGTGGAGAGTATTCGCTTAATATGCCTTTTGTCGAAGAACTCCGTTGTCTTCTGGCCGATGAACTGCCGTCCGTTGTCGCAGCTGATTTCTTTGGGGATGCCGAAGCGACATATGATATTCTTCCATATGAAGGCGATGACTCCCTGTTCGCGTATTTGGGCGTACGCACCTGCTTCCACCCACTTGAAAAAATAGTCAGTTAAAACTAATAGAAATCATACCTTTTCTCGTCCTGCTGGTAGCGGACTGACTATGTCCATTTCCCATTTGATGAAAGGCCATGGGGAAGTGACCGAGTGGAGTGGTTCTCCTGGTTGGTGTATCATGATGGCATAATTTTGGCATTGTTCGCATCGGCGGACATATTCCGCCGTGTCTTTCTTCATAGTTGGTCAATAGTAGCTGGCTCGTATTATGCAGCGCACGAGGGCGCGATTACCTGTGTGGGCGCCACAGTGACCTTCGTGTACCTCTTCAAGTACTGGAGCCGTTTGGTGCGGCCCTAGGCACTTGGCCAGGGGTCCACCAAATGCCCTTTTGTAAAACTCGTGGTTTATCAGGCAATACTGGGCGGCTTGTACGCGGAGCTTTTTGGCTTCTTTTTTGTTAGGTGGGAGTGTTCCATCCTGCAGATAGGACATAAACTGGTTGCGCCAGTCCCAAGTCAAATTTAAGGAGAGTACCTCGGTGTGATCAATGGCTGAATGGAGGAGGGTGACCGCGCTTTCTTTGTCAAAGTTTTTAGTGGCTGCGGCCAAATTTGCTAGGCCGTCTACCTCAGCGTTCCGCGCCCTCAGAATCTGTTCGAAGCGGCACTCGTCGAGCTCAGTCATTTATCTGTGGATTTCTGACGGGTACTTTTGCAATCTCTGCTCCTTGATTTGGTAAGTCCCAGTGACCTGGTTCACCACGAGCTGGGTGTCGCCATAGAGAATGAGTCGCCGAGCTCCATACTTGATGTCTAGTTTTATACATGCAATAACAACCTCGTACTCGGCCTCGTTATCAGTCATCTCGGGGCATCGTATGGACTGGCAAATTACTTCGCCCGTGGGGACTTCGAGAACAAGTCCCAGTCCCGATCCCGAGGCAGTAACGGCGCCGTCAGTGTAAAGAGCCGATAGGTCGATGTTGGAGGGGGCACGATGTGCCTCTCGTTCCGCCTCTAGCAGTATTTCTGCACTGAAGTCGGCTACAAAGTCGGCGAGTACTTGCGACTTGATGGCGGTTCTCGAGAGATACGAGATATCGTGCTCGCTGAGCTCTATGGCCCATCTGAAAAGCCTGCCTGATAACTCAGGCTTATGTAGGATGCTTCTCAAGGGGAAGGTTGTCACTACTTTTATGGGGTGGCATTGAAAATAGGGTCGGAGCTTCCGTAAAGCTACGACCAATGCCAGAGCTAATTTTTCAAGGTGTGGATATCGTGTTTCGGCGTCCACTAAGGTTTTGATAATATAGTAAATAGGGGATTGCGTACCTTTGGTCTTGAGAACCAATACTGCGCTGACGACGACCTCGGATACGGCCAGATACACCAGCAGGGGCTCGCCTGGATTTGCTTTGGCAAACAGTGGTGGCGAAGATAGGTACGCCTTCAGTTTTCTCAAGGCTTCGACACATTCCTCATTCCACTGTAACCCATTGTCCTTTTTCAGTACATTGAAAAATTTGTGGCATCTGTCGGAGGATCGCGAGATGAATCTAGATAGGGCAGCTATTCGCTCCGTCAGCTTTTGCACCTGTTTTTTGTTGTTCAGCATCTTAGGTATTGCGTCTATCACCTTGATCTGATCTGGGTTGACCTCGATACCTCGTTGTGATACGAGAAATCCTAAGAATTTCCCTAAGGCTACACCAAAGGCGCATTTCTCGGGGTTTAGTTTCATCCCGTACCTCCTCAATATTTCGAAGGCCTCCTTCAGATGGTCGATGTGGTCCTCTTTCTTTGTCGACTTCACCAGCATATCATCAATATAGACTTCCATAGTCTTACCGAGCTACTCTTTGAACATCTTGGTGACCAGTCTCTGGTACGTAGCCCCTGCATTTTTGAGCCCGAAGGGCATTACCTTGTAGCAGTAAGTCCCTTGATGGGTGATGAAAATCGTCTTCTCCTGATCCTCCTCTGCCATTATGATTTGATTGTAGCCGGATTAGGCATCTAGGAAGCTCAAAAACTCATGTCATTCTCCACTTCCCATTTTTCTTTTTGACCATGACGATGTTGGCGACCCATTGGGGGTACTTTGATTCCCTGATGGAGTCGTTGGCCAGTATTTTGTCTACTTCCTCGCTGACTGCTTCATTGATAGCGACATTGAATTTCCTTCTCATTTGTCTCATGGGCGGATGTAATGGATCGACGTTCAACTTATGGGTGGCGATGTCTCGCAGAATTCCCGGCATATCTGAATGGGAGAAAGCAAATAGATCTGCATGGTTAGTTAGGAATTCACGATACTTACTTGGGTTGACGAGGCCGTGCCTGTTGTAGGCTTTCTTTGAAGGGTCGGTGTCGTCCAATTGGATTGGGTCAAGATCTTCGACCGTTGCTTTACAGGCTTTCATGACGTCGGGATCTCTAATGGCGTATGCTGTCTGGTCGACTTTAGTCCCCTACATGGCTGATTGCTATGCCTCCGCACTCGCCCCCTTCAGTTGTTGGTTGTGGGCGCATCTTGAGCTATTTTGTAGCATTCTTGCGCGGTGCGTGACTCGCCCCTAATACTGAATACTCCCCATGGGGTAGGGAATCTGATCACTTGGTAAAGGCTTGAAGGGACTGCTCGCATAGCGTGTATCCACGGGCGTCCTATGATGACGTTGTATGTTGTTTCTTGGTTCATCACGTGGAAAGTTGTTTCCAGCGTGACTCCTTCCGCTAAGACGGGCAGTGTTATTTCTCCGGATGTCCGTTCCACTGCATTGTTGAAACCAGTTAGTGTTATGCAGCGCGGTATTACCCTATCCTCCAGTTCCATTTGTGCGAGGACCCTTGGGTGGATAATACAGGTGCCACTTCCGTCGTCGATCATGACTCTTTTAAAATCCGTATCAGCGATACGTAAATTAATAACTAAAAGCATCATAATGAGGGAAAGACAAACCGTCGGCATCAGACTTATCGAAGGTGATGCTATCTTCGAAGTCGTCATACCGTTCATGGGCGATGGTCCGCTTCAGTCTGTGTGTGTTGGCGAATTTGACGTGATTGATCACCGAGTCATCGCCGCCTCTGACAATCATGTTTATCGTGCATGTTGGGGAAGGAGGCTTTGGCGGCCCACGGGGTTGTTCCCATTCGCGTGCAAAGTTGATTTTCCCTTTGTCGCTGAGTAATTCCCTCAGGTATCCCTGGTTCAGCATCCTGACAACTTCTTGCCGTAGGCCTATGCAGTCTTCGGTTTTGTGTCCCCGTTCCTGATGGAACTCACATAGGACGTTTGATTTCCTTGTGGCAGGGTCTGATTTCATCTTCTGCGGCCACTGCACCTTGGTGCCCAGCTTCTCCAGTGCGTACACTATTTCTGAGGGAGACATACAAAAGTTATGGGCAGATAATAAGGGGCATACCTCTTTCATTTCAGAGTGGGGCGACGTGTCGCTGCAACGTGTCGGTATGTCTTGGTGGCGGATGGGAGGATCTGGTGTATGGCTGATGTCGGTCTCTATTGGAGCGTGGGAGTTGTTCTCGCCGTCCTTCATTACGTCGATCTCTCCTTGTTTTTGAGTGTATCGCTGTTAGCCGTTGGGTCGGCCCATTAAGATCATCCTCGTCCCCTCGTACCTCGGCACAATAGGCGTTGTGGATTTTCTCCCATGTGGTAAGGGGATATTTTATGAGGCGTCTCAGCAGCTTCTTGGTCGTCCTCGAACCGTCCCTGCTTTGACCGTTCTGGAAAGAGGCGACTGCCATACCTTCCGATATGTTTGGCAGACTCATCCTTACCCTGTTAAACCTGGCTAGGAAGTCCCTGAGCCATTCTCCTGTGGTTTATCTGATGGCGAAGATGTCGTTGACCCTTGCTTCTTCATTCTTCGCACTCGCATAGGCGGTGACGAACTTATCCACCATTTCTTCGAATGTTGATATCGCCTTGGCTGGTAACTGAGAGTACCATGTCAAGGCCCCTCCTGTCAACGTCTCGCCAAACTTCTTCAGCAGCATCGACGGTACCTGTTCTTTTGATAGATCGTTGCCCTTCACAGCAGTGACGTAGTGGGTCAGATGATCCTCGGGATTTGTGTTCCGTCGTACACCCTCAAGTAGGGAGGCATCTTGAAGGTCTTTAGGATAGAGTAAGGGGCAGCTTCTTCAGTGTATGGTTGTTCTACGAACCTTCCCACGTTGCGTTTTGGTAGCAACTTGGGGGCTCCGGGGATCTTGTCGACTCTCTCCTGTGTTCCTTCATTTGGTCGCGGAGTGCCTTATTTTCATTTTCCATTTCTTCCATCTTCTTTAGGATGGTTGTTAGCGTACCATCGTTGGTATGTGCCTCGATGGGTTGGTTATTTACTCGTGTAACCTCAGGTTCGCCCATGGCAGTGGTGGTGCTTACTGTCGGTACACGCCTGATGTTGCTTTGCGCTGATTTCTCGACCAAGCCACTTAGGGTGCTTGTTAGCCACTCTTCCAGTAACTTTTTAACCACCGAGGGTGCTTCTTTAGCAGCAGATGTGGAAGCTCCTTTTTCGTACAAGATCGTCAGATCTTCGGATGGGGAAGATGAGATCTCTGCACCTGGTGTGATGCTGGGGGTTGCATTCAGGATGCCATCGTCACTGGTGATAGGGTTGCATACAACATAATGTAAATTTTCCTCGAAAAAGTGAGCGCAACAGAGAAGTAAGCCATTTGAAGAGCCCATGATATGGTTCCTAGGCATGTTAAGGAAGCTAGGGGAAGCATCGAATGATCGCCCCATTCTCCGTCCTGCAAAGCCTTCCCTTCTTCAGAGCAATGAAGGAATTTATTTGGTGGCGGAGGTTTATACTTTGGATAGAAAGCGATATGAGGCTGCAAAAAGAAACCTAAGAACACAGGAGCCTTTCTTCTTTTGCTGCCAGTATCCATGCTACCAGAAGCAGGTAAGCTTGCATCAGAGTGCAAAAGAATCAAAGTTAATATTCACACTGGAATAATTTCAATTATAACCAAATAGATTCGATTTGATTACAACAATTGGTCCAGTTAGTAAAATTATATTTGTAAAATAATTCTGAAAATATAAATGAACATAAACGGAAAATCAATTCGAGCCCACTGAATTTACAGTATTTTCTTAAGGAATTTAATCCCCTCCTAGTACCCAAGGTTATGAATTATTTCCTCCCAGGATAGAACGAGTTACACACTGGTGTAGTGGTGTACTTCAAACCCCAGTGTTTCAGCGAACACAAAGCTCGGTAGCAGATCACACTTACTGCTGCTTTGTTAAAAGTATGCAGAAGGAGGAAAAACCCAGAAAATCGTAGTGAAATTTTGAGCAGAATAGCATTGTATTTATAGCCAAAGTTGGACTGAAATCTAAAGAGGTGCAACTCTTCAGAATGACTGTTTATGCAAGACGGCCACAACATAAATGTCATTACATAAATGGCTATTTACTCAACAATAAAGAGGAAAAATTAAAGAGGGTATTATTAAAACAAATATTTAATAATATTTCTGTTAATCTTTTATTATTAACAAATAAATTTGGTCCAAAAAGTTGATCAATCAATTATTTGACCGAAGCCGAAGCCGAGCGACGACAACGGCGCGAGGCTTGCCTTCTTCTCAACTCTTTAAGAGCTAGAAGAAGAGCAATCGCTTATGTACCCATAAAAAACTTCTTCCTCTTCCAATATGGGACAATGTTCATTTTCCAAGGGGAAAAACTTAAAATTTCACTTAAAATTTTTATTTTCCTCCATTTCCTATTCACTCTCTTTAATGTATTTAATATATTAAATACAAAAAATCCAACAAGTCTAAGAATAGGAGGGGAGTCTTGAAGCAGCGGTAAAGTTGTCTCTCCGACCTATCGGCCACCGGCTCGAACCGTGGGATTAGGTATTGATGCTTTTATCAGAGTAGATTGCCTACATCACACCCCCTTGTATGCGTCCCTTCCTCTGACCTTGCATAAGTAAGGGATGTTTCGAGCACCGGGGTGCCCTTTTTGTGAATTGGCCCAAGAATAATGTACTACTCCATTGTTCAAGCAAATACAAATCATCAGTACTATATTAAAAGTGGAAAACCCTTAAGTCAAAAGTTAAATTACTTTAATGCCCTTTCTATTAACCTAAATACCTATTTTTAAAAGTTTGAAAAATTGAAAAGCTAACGCCTATGACAAACTCCTTAATTGTCACAACACTTCACATACAACCCATTCTAAATACATACTATTAACTGACGCCTACAAACAACATATTCTAAGCCAATGCTTCACAAAGAAAAATGTTTTTGTACAAATAAACTCCACAATTTCTTTCAGAGTCCAACCAATTGAAATAATACAATCGATGTTCACTTCCCTGAGCAGTGCGCTGCACTACCCAAGCCTAAGGACGTTTAGGAATCAATTTTCTTTTTTTTCACTTTCTTTATGTTTGTTGGGGTGATGTCTAAATTCAAGTTTGTTTAGTCTGTTGACTATTTGAAATGTCCACAGAAATTTTTTAAGAACTTTTAGCCATCAAATAGTACCATAGCCTCAAAGTTAAACATAATACACTTTAATTCTAATCTCCCTTTCTTTCACTATCGTTGAATCAGTTTTATCAACACAAAAACTTGACAAAAAACTTTCACTGACAAACACACCCATTTCGTTCCCAAACTTAACTTCTTTTTTAAGTCCCCAAACTACCGCCTCTCTTCTTCTTCTCTCTTTCGTATTTGCTTATTCTAAATTCTGGTTGAGTTTTGATTATGTTTATCGACTCTAACATAATTAAGAAGAAAGCATATTGGTATAGTACTTATTTTATGCTTGTCTTCACTTTGTCAACAATGACCCTAATGTTGAATAAACGTGTTTAGTGCATTTTATGACAGATTGAAAAGAGGTTAAAACAGTTATGGATCTAAATCTTTTTTAATCATTGATATTTTGTGGTTTCTTAGTTCAATTTTTTTTTTTTTAATGTGTAGTAAACTAGCTTTTTTGTATTTATGCTTGTTATATTTGGATTATTGAATACCATAGAATTAACATATGAAAAACAGCATAAGATTTAATTAATATCTTCATGGCTAATTAAAATCAATAGATCATATCGCACATATTATAAATTGAATGCAAGCTTCTATATTTTTTTTTTTGTACGACTTCTTTATGTTCTTATTTGATTTTTTGTGATAGTGCTCATAATGATGATGATTATCAATCTACTTTTGATTATTATAATATTTTTGAAAAAGGTGTAAGGCTATATTTACTAGAATAGCATTTTGGCTGTATCTACTAGAATAACATTTTGTTGGATAACAACGTATATGTTTGTAACATTGGATATTGTTCACGGGGTTTCTTAGTAACCTTTTAATATAAGCTTTTCTAAGGGACAAAAAAAAAGAAAATACGCTTTCAAATATTTTAATTAGAAGATAGAGTAGGTCGAATTCATCTAAAATCAATATGTACTTTTCATAAGCTTGATGAAAGTGATAGAACAAATGAGACTCTATTTTGGAAACGTCAAATTTAGGCAACGGATCAAGTTGATTACTTAATCTACAGAGGAGGTGTAGAGAATCTCTTACTTTTATTAGAGAATATTCTCACATGTTTTACAGTTTTCGTCTGAATTTATTTATTGTATTAGCATTAAATTAAATTAGAAAGCCATGCGACACACCTTCTCTATAATATAATAGAATCAAAAAAATTGTGAATGGGTGTTTTATTTTGTTGTATGTGTATTCTGACTGTCCGTGTGTAAATTCATTTTCATGTGCATGCAGGTAGTGGAGAATGTGTGTAAAGATGCCATGTAAAATTGAAATTATCATGAAATTATCAGATAGTGCAGTATAAAAATGGGTATTACTAATATGTGAAGGAATCTGCGAGAATATAATAAACATGTGATTATATATGTGAATATATTTTGTGGATAGTTAACTAATGGCATAAAAGCAAAAATATATAAGTATATATTTGTTATGTGCAGGTACAACTCGTGTGAGCTGTTAGTTTTACATCCATCATTCTTGCAGTTTTAGTTTTAAAGGATTGCGAGGAAAAGAAACAAACTCTCTAGCCAATTAATCCTATGGCGCAAACAAGATATGCAAAGTTTAGTGTTTGTTTTTAAGAAACTTTCAAAGTTTGATGTTTGTTTAGAACAAATTTTCAAAAGTTTATGTTGTACTTTAAAGAATATCAATGTGAACAAAAAGAGCGCTGATCATGAAAGAGCAATCACAATGAATGAAAGGGATATACACCAAAATTATCATATATGAGGAAGTATTAAATGAGATATACTTAATTACATGTTTGTTCCTAATAAAATTAAAATACGTAAAAGAATCACATATATCTAATAAAACTTTGATTATTCATCTTTATAGATTCACATGATATCCAATCTTCACTTTGACAAACAAGTACAATATGATGATCCATATTAATCAATCACATAAAATTATATTTATTTTTTTTATGTATTTTACTTAAAATTTGTTTAAATAACATTAATATTATTTTGCGGAACCATATATAATATGACTTGGTATACACGTGCAAAGCACGTGTGAAGAAACTATTAAATTTTAATTCTCCACGCTATAACTTAAAAATCCATTATTTAGATCCTGCTAAACAAATAATGCGAGACAGAATTTAGTAGAAAAATTGGGGTCAAGGCTGCAGTAAAGCACCCGTAAGAGGTAAAGATAGCCAAACGTATCACAGAAACACACTCTCTGTCACTAGCATGAAATGGATTAAAATTAGGATTAACATCTTCTTATGTTCACGTACTATATATTTAATCCTCTTCGTTTTTCCATGTGTTTAATTATTAATATTTTGACATCCCATAATAAAAATTCTAGTTCAGGTATATCATTTTTAAACATGGTCTTCCTCCGTGATTTTTACAAAAACCCAAATCGTAGTACCTTATTATATGGAGAGATATGAGAAGTCGCATTGGACTAGGAAGCAAAGTGTATCACTTGAAATCAGGCACATTTAACACTTATATTTCAGAGGAAATTACACACCAATGACCTTGGAAATGGGTCATTTTGATTTTTCGACCTGGCTTGGCTAGGGATACAATTTTAAGGTCAAAAGTTAAAATATTGCCCAAGGAGCAAGCTAAACCAGTATTTCTTAAATTTGAAATTTTGCCCATGGAGCAACCGAGATCAAAAAATCAAGATCACCTACTTCTAAGTCATTCTTGTAAATCACTCATTCATTATATTATTCTTCTACGTACTTTTTGAATGGGAACTATAGTTCATTTGAGCATGGGATTTAAAATTTTAATACATAGAAAAAGTAGTGAAAGAGAGCCTTGGCGTAATTGGTAAAGTGATGTCATGTGATCAGTAGATTACGGATTTGAGCTGTGGAAATAGCCTCTTATAGAAATGCAGGGTAAGACTGTGTACAATAGACTTTTGTGGTTTGGTCCTCGCGCATAACGGAAGCTTTGTGCACCGAGCTGCCCTTTTTAAAGAAAAAGTATTACTTCTTCTCCTAATTTATGTGATATCGTTCGTATTTCGAAAGGCAAAAAAATTTTATGCTCTTTGAATATTGTGAATTATTGGTTATTATAATTTATAGTTAATTTTTAACATAATTTTTAACTATATAAATTTTATTTCAAAAATTTTAAGAATCTATATCCATCAAAATCCGCAAACCCCTATATAAATTGGGATGAGGGAAGTATTATCTTTTCTTTTTTTCCTTGAAGGTTCTTTTTAAAATTCAAATTAACACTTTCTCCTTTGCTCCTAGTCAAGTATATTTGCAAAACTGAGCAGCATTGTTGAATATTGCTGGAAAGGGATCACCTTTGTTACATGTAAGAAAGTATTACTATGTCTTTTATGTAACATTTATGTAAAAATTGCACGGGGCGTCCTATTTGGGTGTCCTTTTTTAACTTGTAGCCACTTTGTCTTTTTGTTTGTATCCATACACGTTTTTTTATTAAAAGCCATTTGAAAAGACCATTTTGCCCTTCCTTATTAAAAAGACTGCTTTCTCTCCAAGTATTCGCTAGTCCTCTACTTTCTCTGCCTCTCTCCCGTTATTCGCGTTTTTTGAACTTCTTCTCTGAAATCAAACGGTTTTCGTCGTTATTTTTATTTTTCAACTGCTAGTCGTCATTGTTCCCACATTACAATTTAATCACAGGTACATTGCATTAACTTTCTGGGTTTTATTTTACGATTTAATTTTTGATTTTGGTTTTGATAGTCATGTATTTATGATAAAATATTTTCTTAGGGTTTAGTTTGATAAGTGCATTAGTTTTACTTTTACGATTGTGTTTTTAGATTTTTTAAACGAGTGTTTATGTTGTTAATGAAAATTTTATAATTTCTTCTGTGATTAGACGTTCAAATTTTTAAGAATTTTGGGAGTTAAACAGATGATACTATAGTTCAATGATATCTTAGATATGAGCTGAAGTTTTTTTTTTTTTCATGTTTTGGTATTATTTTTGGATTTGAATTTGTGTTTTGTTTTTTGTAAAAATTACAGCATGTTTTTTTGCTGAATGTTTTGTGCTTGTAACTGGTGAAGTTCTGCTTTAGGAGCTGAAGTTTTTGTGTTTGTAACTGGTGAAGTCCAACTTTAGGAGCTGAAGTTTTTGTATTTGTTACTGGTGAAGTCCATCTCTAGAGCTGAAGTTTTTGCTTTATACCTGTCGAACTTCAGCTCTATAGCTAAATTTTTTGTTTTATACCTATCGAACTTCAGCTATATAGCTGAAGTTTTTATTTTATACCTGTCGAACTTCAGCTCTATAGCTGAAGTTTTTGTTTTATACCTGTCGAACTTCAGCTCTATAGCTGAAGTTTTTGTTTTATACCTGTCGAACTTCAGCCTTCCTATGTATTGAACTTTTAACTGATCTTATTGATAATGTCCTGATGTTATTTTTTGTATCTTTTACTTTTTTTGAACAGATGGCTCCTAAAGCACCTAAAGATCCTAATGCAGCTAAAAAAGGCAAAGCCCCTAAAGCACCTAGACTACCTGTAATACTCCAAGGTCCTTATGTCCCCTCTGCTCCACCTACAAAATCAGGACAACGATATTATGAGTTTGGAGATTAGTTTAACTCTGAGAGTTACTGGAAGGGAAACCATAATTTGAAGAAATTAATTGCAAGTTTCTTGACTCCTACTCAACAACATAAGCTTAATAATGGTACATTTAGATACATTATGGCTATGAAGAATTTCCAATGCAGCATGAAGTTGGTGCATTGTCTGTATCTTTCTCGAATATTCACGAATGACCGAGACTCCATTAGTTTCAAGATTTTTGGGCATGATGTTTCCTTCACCGTTGAAGACTTTCACATTATGTGTGGTTTGCGGATCACAACACACAATGTTGAAAGACCAATTAATCGAGAGAGAAATCTTCTGAAGTGGTATTTTGGTAAGTCCAAGGGTGTGACTTTGAAGGATATTCGAAGTTTTATGACTCGCAATGAAATTCCAAAGAATGCTGTGAATCATGTACACGTATGCGAGAGTGATGATTATGCAGTTAAGCTTATGGAAATTCTTGTTGTAGAGTCTATTCTGTTTGGGAAAAATAATGAGTTATGTGTGGCTGAAGAGTATGCATCTATTGTTGAAGATGATAAGGTTTGCGCTGAATATCCTTGGGGTAATGTGACTTATGAGAAGCTCATTTATTGCCTGAAACATGCATTGGACAAGCAGAACAAACACCATGCAACTGAGTATAAACTTGGTGGATTTCCATATCCGTTATGTGTTTGTTTCTATAAGCGCTTTCCAGATGTTTGGGAGAAGTATATAAGAGATTATGAGTACCTTGATGCCCCTCAGGTCCCTAGGATGTTACGTTATGTATGCGTGGGAGATCCTAAATTTTCCGAACTTTATTATATTTTCAAAACTCATGAAGTAAGTTACTTTTTTTTATCTTTTGTGATAATATGCTGATGTATTAGTTATTTTCTCCTCATAATATACTTTTTTTTGTATTAAACAGAGATATCGCGACTTTAGGGTATTGGATATAATTCCTACAGAAGAGGAATTGAATTCAATGCCTTTAATTGGGAAATTACCGTGCAGCCGGATTCGTTCAAATATAGTTAATGCAGTTTCTTCAACTGGTGAATCACCACATACTCTGAGTCGATCAAAAGAATCGAATCGAACTCCTATCATTGGTATATCACCACCTACTCTGATTCAATCAAAAGAACCGAAACAAACTCATGTCATTGGTGAATCACCACGTAGTCGAATCAATCAAAAGAACCGAATCCAACTCCTTTTATTGGCGAAGCATCTCGTACAAAGAGTCGTTCTACCTCGTCTACATCTTACTTTGATGACAATGAATTACTTGACACAATATGCTCTGCAAGTTTTTATTTGATGTTTTTTGTGTTTGTTTTTGTAAAAGTACAACCTGTTTTTTGAGCTGAAGTTTTCTTCTATATATGAATTTTTGTTGTGTATCTATTCTAGAGGTTAACGACAGAGGTTCAAAGGCATGCAGACAAAGAAAGAAGCACGATCGTGAATGAAGTTTTTTATAAGTTTAAAAATGAGGAGCGAACTGCTATTGTGGATGCAGTTTTTGTAAAAGTGAAGGTAAGCTAATTTATAGAGAATTTTTTTATTTGTGTTGATGTTATTCAGATTAATCATTATTAGTAATTTTTTGTTTCTAGGAATATTTCGATGAGAAGTTTGAACAGTTGTTTATGATTGTCAACAAATCAAATGATTTGAGTAAGAATCGAGGATATGACAAGATGGATGACTGTTATGAAACTCCATCGTCTTTTGAAGGCGATGAACATGGTCAAGAAGAATTTGAAGAGCGATGTTCAAGTGTTGATAGATTGAGCAGAGATGTAAATAATGAAACACATTTATCAACTGAGAATATTGGAAGCATGCAAGGTGCAAATAATCAAGTTGTTGATACTGAAGAACATACTGCTCATGAAGCGACTGTTGAAGGCGTTGAACATGTTCAACAACAAGGTGGAGGAACAATCCAGTGTTCGTAGACAGAGTAAAGGTGGAGACAAAGGTGCAGATGATGAAGTTGTTGGCATTGAAGATCAAGCACCTGTTCATGAATGTTTTGGGAAAGACGATCGATGTCACGACCCAATTCCCAAACCCGTTCGTGATGGCACCTCTCGTGAAGACAAGGCCATCCAACAGAACAACAATGCCCCTTTTTAAAAATTAATAAACATAAATGAATGAATAATATGACTTAATGGAATTAATAGCCGACATTTACCACCCAACACAACCCGACCGGGGTGTCACAAGTTACGAGCATCTAAAGAAGACTGAACACAACTACAGAGTCTGTAATTTACATGAATCAAATTAAAAATCAAAGAAGGGAAAATCAGGTGTCGCGGACGCTGGAGGTCACCTTACTCCGCTACAATAGTGATACATTCAATCAGCTCAAAACCTGCTACCGGGTGAACAATACCTGCAATTGTGCAGGAGGTGCAGGGAGTAAAGTGAGTACTCCAACTCAATGAGTAATAACAGTAAATAATAACCGAGCGGTAAGAAAACACGTAAAGCACTCCATCATGCTATATAGGACAGTAAGACCCTTGAGAAAACAATAATTCCATAAAAATCCTTTAGAAAATATCTGGCTCAGGTAAAAAACCTCTTATGAAAATATTCTTTTCCCAACAATCAAGCAATTTAATGCATAATCAGATAGTGCAAGTCCGCACATAAGTCAGCCCCTCGGGCACAACACTCCATTACAAATAACACCAGGGTATCTAGTAACAGTGCAAGAAATAGAATGAATGCCAATGATATGAGAGTGCTGAATGTCATGCCACGTATCACAAACAGGAACCAATGCATGAATGCAATGCAATGCACATGACCGCCGCGGCGCGCAGCCCGATCCATTTGGGTACCCGCACTCACTGTAGGGGTTCAAACTCCGGAGGGGCTCCTACAGCCCAAGCGCAATATCAATATCACACCGCTGCGGCATGCAACCCGATCCATCCTTAGTCCAGAAATGCACATGCAACACTGCTGCGGTGCGCAGCCCGATTTATGCTCAGTCTAGAAATGCACATAGCCACTAGGGCAATATTCAAATAACAGTCCTTAGTTCCGAACGTCAGTAAAATATCATTTAAGTTTTCAAATCTTAGAAAGATGGCTGAGTTTGCAAAATAGTATTTAAAACCTTGGACCGAGATCAAATAATATGCAAAGTAATGCAAAAACAGTGATATCAATCCCTGAAGGATTCAAATAATCGGCACGAAGCCCAAACATGGCAATCAGCCCTAATCATGATAGCATCAAGTAGGTTTCAGTCAATCACACAGTAAAATCAACAACCAGGATGGACCAAGTCACAATCTCCAACGGTGCTCTACCCCACGCTCATACTTGGCGTGCAAGTCACCACAATACAACACTATGATGTGCAAATCCGGGGTTTCTAACCCTCAGGATATCATTTACAAGTATTACTCACCTCGAACCAGCAAAACCTCAAGATCACGACGCCTTTGCCCCTTAATTCAGCCTCCACGCGCATCGAATCTAACCAAAATCAGAGCGAACATATCACACTATGCCAAGGGAACAATACCCAATCGAAAACAATCAAAATATAGCAAAAATCTCGAAACTAGCAAAACTCGAGCCGCGGGTCCACTTCTCGAAAAATTACGAAACTTACATTACTGGATTCCTCGTCTCGCCACGAGTTCATACATACCAAGAACTCCCAAATCCGAGCTCAAATGACCTATCAAATTCCAATTTGAAATATCAAAAACTCAATCCCTAATTCATCCATTTTAGGCTTAATTCCATGAATTTCTAGGTAGATTTCTCAATAAAAACGAGTTTTAGGTTTAAGAATCTTACCTCCAATCATTCCTCCTTGAATCCCTCTTCAAAATCACCTCAAAGCTCTCAAAGCTTGCTAAAAAATGGAGGAAAATACATAACCCTCGCGGATGAAATATTAAATAAAAACCCCTCTGAATAGTCCAGTTTTCACTTCTGCGGTCCCACTTTCGCTTATGCAGGACCGCTTCTACGGCTAGATTTCCGCTTTTGCGGTCTTCATTAAACTTCCAAAAATCCACTTCTGCGGTTCTACTTTCGCACCAGCGGTACCGCTTCTGCGGTCTGCTCTTCCGCTTCTGCGGAACCTGCCTTCCATCTCCTCGCCGCTTCTACGATCACAGCTCCGCTTAAGCGGCTCCGCTTCTGCGGTCCAAGACCCGCAGAAGCGAAAATACCAGAAACAGCATGCCTTCAGTTGTATGAAATTCCAAAAACTCCCCGTTAGCCATCCGAAATCATCCCGAGGCCCCCGGGACCTCAACCAAAAGCACCAACATAACCTATAACATCAT